>LUCW03002157.1:5000-55000 GCA_001586965.3 Sphaeroforma sirkka | reverse complement strand
CATACATACAATGTTCGTGCACACACGCACACACATCAACACGCGCACGCACGCAATCAACAACGCGCATCATCATCATCATCATCATCATCATCAATATGTGAATATATATATAATATATATATATATATATATATATATATATATATATATATACATACATATATATATATATATATATATTATGTATTACCGATTATGTGTATAATGCATATATGCATACATGCACACATCATCACATCATCATCATCATCATCATCATAATGTATATATTATACATATATATATATATATATACGCACGTACGTACGTACATACATTGCGCATATACACACATATTATTATTATATATATGTATATATATATATATATATATATATATATATATATATATATATATATGTATATATATATATATATATATGCATATATATATATATATATATATATATTTATATATTTTTATGTTTATATGTATATAAATATATATATAAACACACACACGCACACACACACTTACTCACACACACACATACATAGACATATACACACATACACACTTGTGTATATATACATATATACGTAAATACATACATACATAGGTAGAAATAAATGTTTTTGTAATATAGTACGTATGTAGTACGATTTGAGTTATATCTCAGCTCTTTTCAGATCTATCTCTATTGTCGCTTCGTTCTAACGTTATCTCTGACCTTACTGTATCATTTTTGCAGATTTTCAGCGGTAGCGCCAGCACCGAGCTGACTCAGAGCATCTGCAAATGGATGAACGCGCCAATGTCTAATGTGCGCATTGAGACTACAAAGAATGGAGGTACGTTTTTCATCGTATGCTGGTAGATGCAACGTTACACGGATTACTCAAGGCATTGTTAGTCGTAGATCTGTACGAGCATACATATTATGTATGTTAATCGTCTGTATGTTCTAGCGTACAAAGATTTGTCCTGTATGAGCGTACATATTACGTATTTTTATCGTCTGTATATTCTGGTGTACAGATATTTGTCCTGTATGAGCATACATATTGCGTATGTTTATCGTCTGTATAATCTGTTGTACCATTATTTGTCAAAAAGGCGTCGGTCTTGTATTTACGCTTTTAAAGGGTTTGGATTTCTGTGCCTGTACATATATGCACGTATGCAGTGCCATTGTCCTTTTGTTATTCGTTTATGTACATTTGTAAAATATAAATTGCAATGCATTTCCAATGCCTGCGCAGCTGACTTATCTCATCAGACGATGCACATGTATTCTTTTTTGTGGATTCACGGTTTATTTTGTATATATACACGAATATAATGCAATACACGGTATCTTGCGCTTAAATGTAGTCAAGCATCTTGTTGTGTGACATATAAGGCGAGCACCCTAACATGCAGATACTCCCCACGATGAAAAACCTAGGCTTAGCACATGTTGACAGATATGTACATAAAGCGGCACATGGTTAGACTTGTTACTATGCACGTGTCCGTAGGCATCCCTGATTATGGAAAGGGAACCCGCGTACTTATTAGTTACCGAGAACACCCGCCTTGTCCAATCAAATACGTCTTGTGAGTCAGCTTTTATCAGTATGTCCAGTTTTAGTTGTATTGTTTGTCGTTATTCTGTACGTGTACATCACCCTGTGCTATATCTCGAAACACAAGTCAACAATTAATACCCAACTTTTATAACACACCACTGACCACGTCAAGACTGTGTATGCCGTTCTGGGCTGTTGGTATGAGAAATTCTACCAACACTCAATAGTTCGGTACTCCATTCTTTCTATCAGAGTCTGATGTGGAGATTTTGGATTCCGTAAGAGATATGGACGTATATATCGTGCAGAGTGGCTGCGGGTATGTAGTGGTTATGCGAGGTTCTGTATGTGTGCTAGGTCTTCAACAAGCCAACAACGTTGCTGGCAAACACTGGCAAAGGTGCTTTACATATTTTAAACACGCATGTGTACTACCATCATTGCCAAGTTCGCGCCCGATTTTAACTTATAGAGATTTTAAAGTGGGCGGCATGAAAAGCTAGGGACAATCATCATTAGGGGTTCAAATAGTCAGATATGTTGTCGTACAATGTTCGTCTTACGTGACAACTATGCAGACGAAAGTACGGGCACTGTTCATCGGAGGGGGCTGAACTTTCAGATATGATGTCGCACAATACCCGTCTTACATGACTAGTATGCTGGTACTACAGCCGAGCAATGAGAGATGGTTCTTGCACGTCACTTTATGCTATACGATTAGGGGCAGCAAACATACCAGCCACACGCCCACTTATACACACCCACCCACCCACTCAAGCACAACCCCTCGTCTTATCACTGCCGCCCTGTCCCATGAGATAACACATTAGCATAGAGCACACACTGAGGTTTATGTTTACCATGGGTTAAGAAAGTATCACGTGTTCAAATAACATTGAGGCATCACCCTGGACATTGAGGTGTAATTATGTATTAGAATCGTTTGGAGATCTCAGACAATCTGCCAGGACTGACTGGAAAGTGTCACTTAGACTAAGAGTAGCGCTATAGCATGCCTTTACAGTCTATGTATTTACTCACCCGCGTGACAGTCGTGATATACTGACTACACACGCGTGCATGTTGATAGTCATCTACTGACATAAAACTTGACCACAACAAGAGGGTGCCCTATATACACACAAGAATACTCGATATCAGATTTCAGATACAGCAGGAACGAATTAATACGGCACCTATGACTTAGTCCCTGTGCCGCCCACGCCCACGCCCACGCATACATACTCACACCGACTTCGGGTGACTTTCCCTCGACCGCAGCGACGTGAACGATGCACTCATGCAGCTGTGCATTATGATCATGGCGTGTAAGATGTCCGCGGCGCGTAAGATTGTGGCGGTGGTCCCGTACTACTTCTACAGCAAGCAGAGCAAGAAGAAGGAGGGCCGACGGGGAATCCCAGCTAAGCTGGCTGCGGATATGCTGAAGGTTGCAGGTGTGTGGAGTAGATATACCCGGTTTTCTTGTGTGGCAGGTGTATGAGAAAAATAGCATATGCGTGTTTGTGTGGAAATGCTGTAGTTGTCTTTATTGCGCTCACGTCGGAAGTACAGTTGTTGATTGTTCAAATGTCTTAAACTGTGTACACAAGCTTACTGCCAGTGTGATAATAGTGTAACATTTGTCTAGACTGGATAGAGTTCACATGCACTGATACTACTTCTATGGACACCGATACTACCTCAATATACACTCACACCAACGCTATTCCCATTGGTTGCGTATATACGCAGGAGCTACGCACGTTGTGTGCCTGGACCTACACGCGTCTCAGATCCAAGGCTTCTTCGACATCCCGTGCGACAATTTGAAGGTGGAGCCGTTCTTCATTAAGTACATCACTGAGAACATCCTGGCAGATGAGGAGACGGACTATGTCTGCCTGGCCAAGAATGCCGGGGCTGCAAAGCGGTACGTGACCAACCTGTGAACCATTTGTTGCGCGTGTGTATCGCCTGGTGGTAACAACGGTGACGGCGGTGACCTTGCAGTGAATATCAGCTATTCTAAAGAACAGAGCAGTATTGAAACCTTAGTGATGGGCGAGCGCTAGATGGATACATGCAATTTCCGATGTTTCTGAAGTTATATGAGTGTCTGTATTGTGATCATAGTAGAATGTGCTGGGAATACTGTTGACTCTGATACCCTCCATATGTACGAGTCAGTCTGTACGAATGTGATACGTGATACCGACTAGTTTTGAAATTCGCCCATGAATGCACCTCAATCTATATTTTGAGTCCAGGCATAGATTCATGATGAACAGTCACGTCAATTTTGTAAGAATTTATTGTCGATAAACTAAAGCCGATGCTTGTGGCGGGACATTTTCAACCCTACATGCACACAGTTTTTCTGTCTCTGATACTCGATTAATCTATGAGCCACTATTTTCTGTGACTTATTAATGTATCCCTACCCTAATTCCCGTGATGTAGTGCTGGTTCGATAGCTGCCAGTCTTAAGCTCGGTCTGGCCATGATCAACCATGAGTTTCAGGGCGATGGCGTTCGAAAAGGCCTGGACAGTGGAACCGAAAGCGTGTCTACGGGCAAGGAGGAGTATGGGTTGCTAGGCAATGTTGACGGCATGAACGTCATCATAATGGTAAGCACTTAGTCTCTGCATAGTGCTGGGAATTTTCGATATCCTGGGATTGATTCGGATTTATGGTGAACCTGTGGGCCTTGTAAAGGAACACATATACGGATATTGAAATATGTGCGCATCTATTCAATGTATACGTGTAGATATATCGTCTGTATATGTATATTGAGTACACTTTTCGAACTTATTATATACAATAGTATAAGGTTAGATCATGACTATATTCAAACTGCATTGAATATACATTTTTGTTGCATATGCGAAACTCTTTGTAATAATACGTCATTAATGCTTGTGGTGGTATGTGTATATATTGTACTTGTGGTAGCTGACATTCTCGTTTAGCTCAAAGGCCTTTGCCTGCGCAGACTTGAGACCTGAGTATTGGGCTTAGAAGCGAAATCAATGCCCAGAGCGAGATTGTCTATGATCAGTGAACATCTGAATGACTTCTCAAAGCACAATTTTCTACATATTATTGGTGCATATGCTGCAATACTCCCAAACAACCAGATCGATTTGTTTCGAATTTCTTTACCTTAAACAGGATGATTTGATCGATAAACCAAAGTCCTTCATCCACGCTGCCAAGATCGTTAAGGCCATGGGCGCCAAGAAGGTGTTGGTGATAGCTACGCATGGCGTTCTGTCTGGTACTGCGCTTTCTCAATTACAACGCAGCTGTATAGACAAGGTATGGTGTAGTCATGTCATGTGTGTATATTCTTGTTGCAGAAGATTTGTTTGCTCGTTGATCTATATGAGTGCCTTAAAAGCTTGGGATTGTAGTTTGCCTTGTGTTATATATTCAGATCTGATGACGGGGGAAGCTCGTGGTTCGTACCCTGGTTGTCTGTGGTCGCCAGCAGCAAATAAATCAGTGGCAGTACTGCTAAAATCTAATACCCGTAGTTCAATTTTCCACTGCTTTGGTAACTCATAAGCTCGTTACCTTGATTGTCTGTGGTCGCCAGCAGCAAACAAGTCATGTGACAGTACTGCTAAAATTCAATACCCATAAGTCATGTGACAGTACTACTAAAATTCAATACCCATAGTTGAATTTTCCACTGCTTTGGTAACTCATGCGTACGCAAGTATCCCACAGTCAAACCGTCCATTACGGACATGCATAGAGTTCTGTATGGGATAGATAATCAGGCTTCAAAGGGTCAGGTGGCATGCCACAGCACGACATCAACAAATCTCAGACACTACTTCAGTGGGACGAGCAGTCTAACATCTCCCAATTCCATCGATTTAGAGGATGTAGAGCTGAGTTACGGTGATCTAAATTTTAAACTATACCAGGTGATCGTCACGAATTCAGTGCCCCAGGTAGAACGTGCCAAGCAGTACTCCAAACTGGTTGTGGTGGATATCAGCCCGTTGCTTACTGAAGCCATGCGGAGAATATTCTTTGGCGAATCGCTGTCGTTCTTGGGCAAGAATGTGCCGTTGTAAAGTACTTAAGTTGTTTACCGTATAGTGTCTATAGGTCACTGATTTACCTCATTAATGGCCTGAAGCAGTGTTGAGCTCAATAATAGTCTACTAATCAGTGTCATCAGGCCATTAGTGTACCAACGTTTGTCTGCTGTTTAGTGTCACTAGATTATGGCGAACCGAACGACCCGTTTTGCAGTACATTTCTAGACCAAAGGAAAGAATGATTTAGATATTAAAATTAGGGCGTCTGACACAGTAGCAAATCTCATTGTTTTTATTCGTAATAAGACTTACTTGTCGATGGAGGTTGGGTACGCTTATGTACATCAACCAATAGTATCGCTTATAGGAACTCTTTGCGCTTCAGGTAGTTGTCTATCATTATTAAATTTAGTTTAATAAGCATGAGGTAAGTTTACGCGGGCACTGTATGAAGTATCGCAGAGCATTGAAGGGCAAACCGAATGCATCGATTAGACCGAGCAGACACTAGACGATATTGGATAAAGCGATCAACTTGCTATCCCAAACTGTAGTATGAGGACTACTAGTTGGTTACACAGTGCAAGTTTCCCTGCGCGAAGCATGTCTGCATTAGAACATGCCTCAAAAATTAAACAGATCGTGAACGTATGGCAGTATAGGGCTCACGACCTTCAGACATGACATAGTAGTCCCCGGTCACAATAAAACTCACGACCACTCACACACTCAGAGCCAAAACATGCTTGTGATGAAACAGATCCTGACACTCTCGAAAAGTGCAAAGAGGAGTCTGGATACTTTGTAGGATGGGCAATTACTGGCTACGGCCTGAGCGATGCAGAAGGTTACAGCTGGAGAGTAGGTGAATCAACGGCAAATCTCTGTGTATATCATCAGGTAGGCAACGGTATATTCATGGGCAGATGGGAGGTGTGTACCGCCGAGCATTCACCATTTGGTGGGATCAAGTATGTAGTACATGTCGAAGGAAGAGGCAGCTCCGATGGAAGTAAATGACCCGTTGTCTTGGTGCATACAGCTACACATGTTCTGGAGAAGTGCTGCGTATGGCGACAACCTTTCGCCTCGATACATGCGAGATCTCAGCAGTGCACGCCACAGCGTAGTAACTCTCCCTACGCGCCTCCCAGCAGAACCTGATGCGACAAGTAGTGTCGTCGGATATCCTCCCAATCTCAAGCTTTATCGCAGGACATCATGTGTTTCTGCAGCATCATTCTCACATGCCGACCAAACAAACTTTGTGTGGATGACTTGGGGTGGAATCCATCAGCTACAAACAAGCACTCCGCACGTGTGCAGATGATTGTATTCATTTCGGCCGCTTCCTGCGGGTGTTGGTCTGGATCGAGTTCGTCCGCTGGTGTCCTAGAGAGGTGCTGCTCCATGATGAGTTGCGGGTTCCAGTACAGAACTTCTGGTGGTAATAGGATGTGCGTAGAGGTGTGTGTTAGCGAACAAGGTGTGTGACTATACACGTTAATAATAAATAGCGTTTGTCTCTATGATACATGTGGAAGGTGGTGTCATTTATTACTATTTCCACTATAACAAGACATATATCCAAGAAGATGTTTTCACTTTTCACGACAAAAATTAGCAAATTGCATTGATTTAGGAGCGAAATCATCAGCTGGATTGCCTACGACTCCCCAGAGCTCCCCGCACTGAAACTGTACTCACCGTTCTTTGGCCTCTGTTCGCGTCTCTTCCGCACTCGCTCGAGACCCGCCTCCAACTGGACGACATATTCACTATATCCTGCTTCTAAGGCGCGGAATTGGTCTGCATTCAGCCGAAAGTACTGGAAACCCGGCATATAGGCAGGATCTATAAACCGGCCTACCAAAACCTGTGCGATAAATTATTGGGATATGAGCGAGTATTCAAATTAGTGTGCATGTGCGTATGCATCTGTGCCCCCATAGTGAGTGCAAATGCATCTGTGCACCAATAGTGTGTGTGTGCGAATGCATCCATGTAACGATACGTGCAAGTTAAAGGTATATATCAGAGTTATACTGTAGGTATAATACATAATTAGCAAGTAGGTATATATCAGTGTTACTGTAGGCATAATACATAATTAGCAAGCAGGTATATATCAGAGTTACTGTAGGTTAAATACACAATTAGCAAGCAATTATACTACATTACCGTGTCGAAACCTTTATCGAATAAGTCCTCCACCAGCCTAACGGTCCGATCGGCGATGGCAACGAAATCCACAGCCTCCATCGGGTTCTGGTGCAAGCTCCAGTACACATCATTCGTACCAACCCACAAAGATGCCACCGTAACTTCCCTTGAGTCCAGGTCTCGGGTATCGCCGGTCGACATGTCTGCTACATGAACAATCAGTTGAGAATATCTGGCATCACCGCAGGTACTACTTTGAGAGCTATAGACGGTTAATGTCTCAAAAAGCGTAGCACCAACAGAATACTACTTACAAATACACACAACAACAGCCATACCATACCAACAGAACACTAGTAGCTGTATGTAGAATTGCCTACCCTACTGCAATTATCTCCAATCGGTTGAAAAAAACCTTCGCGCGCATAGAAATATCGTTGTTTATATACCCTTTGTGCGAATTTGACAAACTCTGTCCGGCGTGCACGCAAAGTTGTACTTGGGACCGGCGAGTCTTGGCAGACATTTGCGGGACATGTCTCATGAATAAACCGTATTCCCCAACCTGATGAATACACCTTATTCCCCACTCTGATGGATACACCTTCTTTCCCACTCTGATGAATACACTTTATTCCCCACTCTGATGAATACACCCTATTCCCCACTCTGATGAATACACCTTATTCCCCACTTGTATATAAATCGATGACGTGCTGTACATACCAGTATGTTCCGCAGCTGTTTGTTTCGCAGAGTTTGCTTTAGTTGACCCACTTGCACTATCCCTTCCCTTGTTCGGATTGAGCGTAGGTAGCGCAGAGATCACTTGGCATACGCCGGGTACGGGTATAAACAACTCTCTGCGAAAATCGGCGTAAGTAGAGTGTTCAATATCAATTTAGGCGCCAGCTCGAATATATTCATGTGTTACCGCCGGGACAGGTAGCGTGGGGTAATGAAAGTAGATGTGGTTACATTTGACAATCGAGTGCGGTGTGCCAAAAGAGAGAGGAGCTATAGAAATATGTATATATATATATATATCTACATATACACACATACTCTCTCTCGCTCTCCCACACACATACACACACACACATACATACATACGTACATACATATAAACTAACACACACACACATCATCAATATACTATATATATATATATATATATATATATATATATATATATATATATATATATACATATATATATATATATATATATATATATATATATATATATATGTATACATATATATATATATATATATATATTATATATATTTGATATATACATATACATATATATATATATATATATATATATATATATATATATATATATATGTATATATATATATATATGCATATATGCATATATATATATATATATATATATATATATATATATATATATATATATATATATATATATATATATATATATATATATATATATATATATATATATATATATATATATATATATATATATATATATATACGTCACACACACACACACACACACATACACACACTCATACAAGTCTGACAACTGGCTAAGTACTGAATGGGCGTCTAGAGAGAATAAAGGTCGAGGTCGAATAAAAACTTAACAAACACTACAAAAACACCCAGTGCACCCCACGAGCATATACCAACAGTAGCATCAGATAGAAGAATATAGTTCCTAAAATCAATACATTATACATATGAAGGCTCAAGCAATGCACACATACAGCCCACACACATTTCGACAGATTTCACCGCAAATCCTTGCAGCGCGATGGTGCAAGTGGACAACTCTCCGTCTGCCACTTCAAGTATCTGAGGCACCAGATACCCCGACAGCACCAGCAGAAAAGCAACACAGTCTCGACACAGGCGAAGCGTACCGTATATACTAGGGACAAGCTTACATGAACAAAACACGCAGACACCACAAACAACATTCACCCACGTCGTAAATCCTTGCATCGTAACGTTGGATGTGGTAGACTCGCTCGGTGGAATGTGAAGTGTCCAAGACACGAGTATATACCACAAGCAGCATTGAGGAACACTGTCAAAGTGTTTAGACAAGTGTGATATACATACGAGAGATCAGCTTTCACACACACACAACACGCACATATCGCGACAGGATTCACATACATCGCGAATCCTTGCCGAGAATCGTTGCATATTCATACATACAAAGGATCAACACACACACAACACACACACATCGCGAGGATCCACATACGTCGCAAATCCTTGCCGAGAATCGCTGCATGTTCATACGTTCAAGAGATCAACATATACACACAACACGCACACATCGCGACAGGCTTCACATACGTCGCAAATCCTTGCTGCGCATCGTTGCAGGTGGTGGATCCTCCATGTGCATAGTTATGTACCTTAACCGTGTACGCGCACTCTGTCTCATTTATGGCCAGTGTCGTGTTTAGCATCTCTCCCCTCGGCGATGACTTAGCTAGACTGTCATCGTAAACACTAACGTGTGTGATAGTGTCAGTGTTGTATTCCGTTCCGTATTGCATTGCATCGCATTCAATGTCGTCCTCGATGATGTGCTCCCACTCGACATCGGACAGGTGCTCATACCGGGCCTTGTTACCCCCGGGGTTGTTTTCAAAACGATTCAGCACGTTATCGTTGACGGCAAACGCAGTAACCTCATTTACACCACTCCCATCAATCCTGGTGTCTGATGTGCGACCTGTGGGCAGTTCCACTGCTTGAGCATGGCGGGTTCGTATAGAAGGTCTCGGCGACACTCTCCCGCTTTCTGGAGGTGTAATGGTATTCTCGCTCGATATATGATATTCATGCGTGACTGTGGTGTCCCTGTGCTTAACACTAGCGCAGTTTCCGTTGTTCATTGCACTGGCACGGCTACACATGGTGCAATCAGCTACGCCGTCAGTCTGAGTTGCTGTTGCACCTCTACTGCCACCCGCACAATCAAATGCATGAGATCGTTCAGCTTTCAACAGATCATACTCCCCACTTACAGTAATTTTGATATCGAGATTGCTGTCTCTTCCACCGCTCTGACAAGTCTCCGTATTCTCACATTTATTGCCGTTCCCAATCGACACGACATGCTCGCATCCTGTGAAGAGATGCCCGTGATGTGTCCCGTTGAGCACATGTTCCAAGTAGTCGTGCCATACAGGTCCATCGCCGTACCTACCATTGCAGAAGACTGACCTTGTGGAGATGTTCGCTACAAGTGCGGCAACATTACCCGAGTCACTTAGTGAATCTCCGAACACATACAAATGGACAGTCTTCTCAGACGGTTGACAACGGGTGCTGTTTGACAAGTCCGGATTGCCAACAGCCATAGTCTACCAACGGGTGTGAATATAAAATGTGTACAAGTGCTGATCTTGTGATGAGCTCCTATGCTCTGTTCTGTAGGGTGGATGTATGATGTTAATGTACGTGCTTGTCTGCATGTGGCGTATGTACTATATATATATATATATATATAGTACATACGCCACATGCAGACAAGCACGTAACCACAGTGACAGGCTGACAGCTGATCTCACATGATAGTGAAATGTTTAGCTTTTTGATGTCACGCGCCAAAATATGCTCGAGATCCAGTATTTGCATATCTGTGGCAAAAAGCGCATGCAAATCTCAGGTCAAATAATTCATACACACGCTGACACAGAGACCTCAAAAAACGCGTCACACACACACACACACACACACTCGTGTACGCACACTCTCACACACACACATACGCACACACACACACACACACACACACACACACACACACACACACACACACACACACACACACATATATATATATATATATATATATATATATATATATATATATATATATATATATATATATATATATACAGGTAGAACCTGAACTTAAGAATATGGCTGACGAACGTTTTGATACGCTGTTGCTTTCCATTGCGCAGCAGCACAACGGCATAGATGCACTGCTGACAACTTTCTTTTCATTTCTGGAGCGAAAGACCGACTTCTTCACCGCGGCCAGTGAAGAGGATATATACGCAGCGCTGAGGAAAGTGGTCAAGCAACAGAAGGCGGTTTCTGATAGGAAGCACGATGCAAGTAGTACCACAGCGAAGGGGGCGAGTGAGACGAGCCGATCGCAAAACGGCGGCAGTAGTACACGGTCACAGTCTAAGGCTGATGTAAAGCCGAAAGCAGGCAGCAGTGTCTCGACTGTACATGCAGACGCAGACAATGGTGCTAAGGTCACGGAGCTGAGCGATGAGGAAGACTGTGATATGGGAGTATTGGGCGAGCACAGTGCAGCAGTTCCAGATAGGAGTGATCACGTGCGCATGGATGAGGATGTGACTACTACTACATCGAGTAGCGCTGCAGACGAAAGCACAGGAAAGGCCGAGGAGTTGAGTGAGGACGGTAAACGAAAGGCGAACGAGGGTAACGGAGGCTCCACAGACAAGTACACGTGGACACAGACACTCGACGAAGTAGAGATGCGCGTCTCATTGCCTGTGGGGAAGGACGTGGTGGTGAAAAGTAGAGACGTGGTTGTACGTATAGACAAAGGTCATATCAAGGTGGGTCTGAAGGGCCAAGATCCGCATCTAGACGCGGACTTGGAGGCGTTGATTAAGATTGATGATTCACTGTGGACTATTGAGGACAAGTCGGTGATCGTCCTGACGCTACAAAAGGTATGTATGGGCAAGGATGTGCGTGAAGGTATGGCAGGTATATGTATAAGTATGCATGTACTGAGTAGTTATGGACCATAGTTTTGGAAAGAATGCGGTTGTGTATACGTACACAAGGTGGGGTTTGATGTGTTGTGTGTGCACATGACCCAATATCAATATTTTCATGTGAAGCATTCACACGCCAATACTTCGGACATATTCGTTTTTGCTGATATGCAATTGTACCTGTATCTCACGTGTGCATACATTTACCTCACAAAGCTCCTGTGTACCTGTGCTTCTGTTTGCCACCGAATTGTACTAGATATCTGCTCCTGTGTGTCACGGATCCTTGAATATGCTCATATAGACATTGTATTCACACGAACACAATATAGCATTACGATAACAACATGTACCTCGCTAGTTAGGCATTGCATAGTGTTTTGGATGTATATAGAGTATAGCCATGACATCAGATATAGTGTCTTCATTGATTTCGTTCTCTCAAAATGTCCCTTCAGTCATTACATACCGACCCAAGAGGGTACAGGTCTCTCACTTATGTTTGATATCTAAAAATAGGACTTAAGTGTGCAATCTATAAATAGGGAGTATTGCGGGCACACACGCATCAATCTACATGTATATGTACAGATATTCACTGATCCGAATCTACATCACAATCTATGTCACTGGCGTCACTCGCTGTCAGGTTACTTCCGCATCGTACACGAATTGAGTTTGTGTGTTCACTGGCGGCTTTTCGATTCGCACGGTGCAGTGATCATCGTGGTTACCATGGGTCACGTTCTACACCATTTTAAGCCCGTGCACTATAAATCCAAGCACATATCTTTGTTCCCCTTTATCAGTCTCTGCGGTCAGTCATACCCGGCGAGTATAGTGACTTTGTGGAGTTGGATGGAATAATTCTACATACTATATATGCTCTTCTCTATCATTATTATAGCAGACTCAATCAGTACTACAGAGTTTCTATTAAAAGTCTCGTGCATCATGCCATCATGACCTGATACCGTGTGAGTGCATATATATATATATATATATATATATATATATATATATATATATATATATATATATATATATATATATATATATATATATATATTTAGAAAGCTGCTGTACTTATTTGCACGCGTATGGCGCTATATGTTGGATATTTGAGAGTTATAATACGTAGCTAACTAGAGACTCTGTAGTCTGGACGTACCCTTACTATAGTCTGGGACGTAACCTTACTACGTGTAGTCTGGGTACCCTTACTGTAGTCTGGGACGTAACCTTACTACGATTATGAATGCGTTGTTTCATGTCACAAGTATATTCTACATAGACACATCAATGCATCAAATCATATATGTCTTCAATCACTTCCTCTAACTATCCGCGCCACAGTCGAAGGGCATGTGCTGGTGGAGCCGTGCGTGCCAGGGCGAGGAGGAGATCGACACCAAGACAGTCGAACCACAGAACTCTAACCTCAACGATCTAGACGGTTCCACCCGCGGCATGGTGGAGAAGATGATGTACGACCAGCGGCAAAAGGAGATGGGGCTGCCGTCGTCGGATGAGCAGAAGAAACAGGACATGATGAAGAAGTTCATGGCGGCCAACCCGCAGATGGATTTTAGCAATGCGGTGATCAACTAAGACCCTCGCACAGCTTACCGTGCGAGTCAAGGCTAGTTAAGACCCTCGCATAGCCTACCGTGCGAGTCAAGGCTGCGACAGACGAAGCAAGGCTGGACATGATAGGGGAGTATGGGAAATGGGGATGGATGGGGGGTGGGGGGTGGGCTACAGTGTTTGTGCCGCTGGCTACTGTAGGGCAAGCGGTCGGTGTGTAGATGTGCCATGCCTGTTGGGTGAGTCCGATGGGCAACCAGCGGCAGAGATACAGACGCTGCCTCGAATCGTAACAAGGAATGAAACGGGGACGCGGAACACGAGAAGAATCTATGAACCGCATACGCAGACGCACAGATACACATGATACTGTATTTCATAACCACTCACTATCTTTTGAGTAGAACACGGCGTGTCGGTTGACAGAAAGGTTGACATTCGTTACAGACATCCGTGCAAGGCAACTGATGTACAGGTGACTGGACGTATACTTTGTTTCCGTGCAAGACAAACGATGTACATGTAGGGTGGGTTAGCGTTT
The DNA here is from genome assembly GCA_001586965.3 of Sphaeroforma sirkka. Lineage (NCBI taxonomy): Eukaryota > Ichthyosporea > Ichthyophonida > Sphaeroforma > Sphaeroforma sirkka. The sequence goes on along the minus strand of LUCW03002157.1, from coordinate 40,317 downwards.
ACTTTGATTGGCTAGCCCCGCCCGATGCCGATTTGACAGCAGGAACGTCGGATGACACATGGTTTATGAATGCTCGTAGTACCGAGTGAATGACCATACGCTACACACACTCAGGTGTGCGAGGACGTATGGGTTGTACATTGTGAGTCAATCACATCGTTATGTGACAGAAATGCAAAAACAATAAAACAGAACTCAATATACTTTGAGCTGGATAATGGTGTGTGCTAGATGATCTACAATGGTAATATAATATGATCGGTCAGGCTTTTATGATTTATTATGGCTTCATTTGCTGATATTCTGCACCACACAAGGTGAGACTTTGACAGATAAACCATAAGTCGTTTAAACTACCTACACATGCCCACGGATTTAGACTCGCGTTTAGCAACGAATAATCCATTCTTCTACCCATATTCTACCCATACTGATGTGGACTGTGACTATAGTTCGGTACTTTAAGTATCGATCTAAGTGTGCCGAACCTCTCACGTGGTGGAGATGGAGAAGACCTTGACAATGCATACAATGCGATTGTTCTCCCAGCGAATAGTTACACACTCTGTTGACGTGAATGCAAACGTTGGTTAACAAAGCGCGATCGACTTCATATCCCTAGCATAGAATGATATAACCTACATAAACGTATACCAATGACATATGTGAAATGCAACCCCACTGCAGTATACAAAATGTCAACGCTGTAAGCCAGTACAAGAGCCACATAAAGAGACTGCGGTGTGTAGCACACTTATCCGCTGTAGTCACAGGTATACATAAACACAGAACGATTGTCCGGTGCAATGTACAAGCATGCATACACTCAGAACGACTATCCGGTGCAATGTACAAGTATACACACACACAGAACGATTGTCCGATGTAAGGTACAAGTATACATACACACAGAACGATTATCCGGTGTAATGTACAGGGATATATACATACAGAACGATTGTCCGGTGTAATGTACAGACATACATACACACAGAACGATTATCCGGTGTAATGTACAAGTATTCATACACACAGAACGATTATCCGGTGTTATGTACAGGCATACATACACACAGAACGATTATCCGGTGTAATGTACAAGTATACATACATACAGAACGATTATCCGGTGTAATGTACAGACATACATACACACAGAACGATTATCCGGTGTAATGTACAAGTATACATACATACAGAATGATTATCCGGTGTAATGTACAAGTATGCATACACACAGAACGATTATCCAGGCATACATACGTACCGTCCCTGCTGTCGTCCCAGAAGCACGTGTGCGACCTCTCCATACCAGTCCCTTTCTGCATGATCAGCGTGTCCGCTGCGACCAGGATGCGAAGAAATGGATGCGTGTGAGAGTACGTAGGTTTACGGGTTGCATGCACTACGGGTACACGTCATGTGCCCAGAAAGGTATATCACGATTGTGAACCCACTTGTAGGCATCACCATCAGTGCAGCTGACAATTTTAGGAAGGCGACAAGCGAGCTCGACTGTTCATGTTGATTGTATCGAGCCACCACAAAATCACATCATGTACACATGGTTTGCTACATATGCATCTTGCTGATGGAAGCCATTGAATACAGACGTATGACAAAATCGTATACATACTTTAGTTCTGACGCCGATAATGAGCCCTCTAATACAAAAAACTAATCTTGTGAAGCTAAGACAGTCGTACACCATGTCTTCTGGTGAACATGAATGCAACAACGTCCTCGCATCGTAAGCCATGATACTTCGAAGTGGATGGCATATCATCAGATGCATTTATATCCCAACATATGAAATCATATGCTCAGGTAAACCCAGCGGTCGGATTACAGATGTATATTGCTAAAATCTCACTCCACGCACCCAACCCCCTAAGTAGACCACAGTAGTCAAACTTCCTAACCGATATATTTATAACCCAAGTAGCCTGTGATTTTGCCTACGACGCCCTCTGAGATCTGTTGAGACCACTCGCCCGCTTTGACAGCGCTGTAGGCACTACTATCGACGGCAACGGAATTGTTTATCGTCTGTATGTACACACACATAACGGCAAGAGCGCTGTGAGTGTGACAAACCTTTCTGCGTGTATTTGGAGACCTCACGTGTTTGAATACTTGGATGTGTATAATGCCGGCAAATGAGAGGCGAAAAATGGTCCAGAGAGAGAGAATCAAAAGGTGTCATGCATAGTGTGAACGTGTCATTGTGTTGTTGAGCGGTTCATGCTAGGAAGTTCTGGAATAACAACATTAATTCCCCCATGCATGCACGGATAAGTTAAGATATACATAACATCCCGACACAAACTTCTGTGTTCCGATGATCCTACAACTCTGGCATATTATTTTAAAATTGGTAGACTCAATCGTCTGTGGCACTGAGAACAACAACGAACTTGAAGGAAGTTTGAATCTGGGCTAGACAAACAAAGTATAAAACATAAAGTACTCATTGTACATACATACATACATACTTACATACATACATACATACATACATACATACACACATACATACATACATAATACATAAATACATACATATAGATACACGCGCGCACACACACACACACACGCACACACACACACACACACACACACACACACACACACACACACACACACACACACACACATATATATATATATATATATATATATATATATATATATATATATATATATATATATAGATATAATGTTACAGGAATGAACAACGATTTCAAAGGCAAAGTCTCAATTTGTTTCGTGTTAGCTTTGCTCTGCAACCCAATTCAACGAGTTGTTCACCTTCACACAGATAATACAAAACGTAAGTATATTTGCGTCTCCATATCCCCAGAGGGTGAAGAGAGGTTGTGCATTCTCAGAGTAACAGACATTGAATAAGAACTCAAGATATATATAAACATACTATCACAAATGCCTACCTCATTCACAAGCTTCTTCAAATGATCCTCAGACAATTTCGACTGGAGTGTGCGTTGGTAGCATAAACGAAAAAGTAGTAGTTAGTGAGCGCAAGTCTATGTTTATTGGCCCAAAATCATCGGCTGCTGAATATACCCCAGCGGTAGTAACTCATTCCCAGACCACTGACAATATCCTAAGATAATATTGAGACTAGGAAAAATATATTTAGATACATGATACATACTTACATACAAACACACACACACTGTCCTCTCATATACAGAAATACACACACACACACAAACGCGCGCACAACACACAAACGCATACACACACACCCACACACACACCCACACACATACACACACACACATATATATATATACAAACACACAGACACACAGACACACAGAAATATATATACATATATATATATATATATATATATATATATATATATATATATATATATATATATATAGTCATATACATATGCATATACATACTTATATACACACACCCACAAAAAAAAACATCTATATATATATATATATATATATATATATTTATATATATATTGGACGTATTATGCGCGAGTGTGTAGGTTCAGTTGAACTTAGTAATCATATGGTTGTGTGCATGTCAAAATTATAAGATATCAACAGAATCAACTGGAGCTGATCGGTAATACGCGGGCATGTACACTGGCAGTGTCCTATACAGCAAGCGGTTTTACGTAGGCACTACCTCTTATAGCTCTGTTCTATGATCCCAAATGTTTCTAAAATAGTAATTCTTTAGTCGTATTTCATACCTGCTGTTCTTCCATTGTATCGACCGTTTATTAGTGTATATTGTAGTGTGTGTAGCTCTCCACAACCATGCGACAACTGGAGATGAATACTGAATACTGGTCTACATCGAGATATCTTTTCACGACTCAGTATTTATATTTGTGATATTTGTATTTTAAAGTACCCACGGAGTCACGGACTGATGTGCGAGATAGTATTTTTTTTTTCCAGAAATAGATACCTTTCAAAAATAATGAGTCATGCTCTGGTACACATTCCATCCGGCTTTCTATACTCGGCATATTTTCACGGTTTCCTCTCAAAGCTATAGAATTCAGAATATGGCTATATATTACGACAGGCGAACCATGAATATACTTTCAAAACCTAGGTTCTAAGGTGTGCACAGAGTGGTCAGACTGGGTACGTTAAACGTTGATACATGCAAAGATGCTCAAGAATGACAACGCTATCGATCCGATCCTAGAGGAGAAGATCATAAACGAGGAATATAAAATATGGAAGAAGAACTCGCCTTCCCTGTATGACATGGTCTTAACCCATGCACTAGAATGGCCCAGTTTGACTGTGCAGTGGCTTCCGGGAGGTGGAAGAAGGTAATAATATGATTGAAATTATGAGAATCTCCATGTTACATGCTATCAGTACATGATATGTTACATGTGTTGCTCATTTGTCCCGTTTTACAATTGCTATATATACATATTCGTGAACGTTACCACACATAGCTACTCATATATGGAGATGTACACAAAACTTATACTATCACACATACACACATACACACGTACATACACAGATAGCAACCACCGTCGTCAAATACATACACGCATACATACATATGTATGTATATGACATGTAGAACATACTACACACAAAAGCACAAACACGTCCACACGCGCGCATACACACTCTCACAAAATCACACACACACAAATTCATACATACATACATACATACATAAAAATATATAAACATAAATATACGAATACACAGTCAGGCACACACACAAATACATACACACGCGCACACATGGACACACAGACATAGAGACAGATACACCCATATATATATATATATATATATATATATATATATATGTATATATACAAACACAGACATACACAGACATACACACACACGCATATATATATATATATATATATATAAGCACACACAAACATACATACATATATATATATATATATATATAATATATATATATATATATATATATATATATATATACACACATATATATATATATATATATATATATATATATATATATATAAATACCTAAAAGCGCTTCCACAATGCTAACGCCGGTGAACACAGGAGTTCTGACGGTCTATTCTACGAGCACCGCGTATTGCTGGGTACACACACCTCTGACGACGACAATAAACCCGAAGCGAATTTTCTCAAAGTCGGCACTGTGCGTCTGCCCACCGGAGAATCGTTGAAGGTGCTGGAGGTTAAGAATGACGAAGGTATCATTTCGTTGGTATAATTTTCTTCATCGGGTGTATAGATGCATACATGTCTCAATATATGGCTTTTGTAGCTTTACAGTGTCCGATTTTCACGTACTTTGACTACTTGAGTTGTATTTCTATTTCGCACTGTGACCAGATTGCATTTGTGAGCGTGTATAGCCAAATAATTGGACATGATATAGACTATGACAGTACTATTCGAGAGTAGGTACGGACCCACGTAGACTTCGTGGCGTTTTGGTATGTATCACTGCGTATCCGCTTCTTTTCTGCTCGGGCTCGGTTTGTTGTAGTCTAGTTGAGAAACTGTCAGGATTGGTGTATCGGGGTGTGGTATAGTTAGGTTCGTTCCTATCTGGTCTGATTTGATCGAGTCTGTGCTGGAAGTTAATGCGCACTACATCAGTCTTTGTAAATGAGATTCGTGTGGAAGTTATTGTGGCTTGCGTTTCGGCTAGTTTCACTTCTGCAGCGCACACGGTATGATAACCCAATAGAAACCAATAGATAATGGACCATCACTTTGTTCGATATAGTGCAGGCCCTTGTCATTCGGAATTGACACAGGGTGGCGTTTGAACGTATTGAAATCCATTTCGGAAAATATTGTCACGGTGTGGTGTACTGATGTAAGGGCCGCTAAGGGGAAGCATTGACTGGTTTTAAGCGCAAGTGGAACTTTATTAAGATGCACACGGTCATTTGACGGGGCTTAATACAGATTCTGGTCGCTAATGTAGTACGAAATATCAAGGAATGCACGAGTACTGTGTAGTCTTGTGCAATGTGAAGTCGCACTGGGCACTACAAACCATAGCTTATATATATATATATATATATATATATATATATTTCTATATCTGTCTGTATATATATATATATATATATATATATATATATATATATATATATATATATATATATATATATATATATATATATATAAAATTGGGATGTTGTGATTTTGTTGGATTTGGAGAACGCGCGTAGAGTACTTAGATCTATCTTGATATATCTGGTGTGCGAAGAATCACAGAGTCGTCTCGACACACTACTATATCTCATTGGGCCATCTTAATAACCCATAGGTATACTCTCATTTTGCGATGCTGTTCAACTTAGTGTGAATTCGCATGTAGTGTCAGCACACATTCTGATACATTTGAACGTGTAGACAAGCACAATATCGTCAGACACAGCACTTATCGTCAGACACAGCACTAAAGCCCGTCGATTCAAACGCCCCCAACACTCTATACCAACACAACACTACTCTCCGTTGAATTTAGATTGTAGTCTGATACGACATCTATAGAATTGTCTCGACTCGACGTTACTGATGTCTATTTTTTCTGGTTTTACAGAAGAGTTTCTCAGGAGGACCGGCCGGTTTGTCATGAACCGTTCATTTGAGCACAACGGCGAGATCAACAGAGCGAGATGTATGCCTCAGGTAACTGATAGGCTATGAATCCTGTGCAAGTGCTGCCTTACACCTGATATGAATTGCATTGCTTATATGTCATGTAGTGCAGATGTGGGCTGTATCTCAGATATGTTCGTTGTACATCTGCCTGTGCAAACATGCGGGCCGGCATTATGACCTCGTGCACGTCTATGCCAGTGTAAGTCCGTGTAGTGTACGATAAAGTGACACATCCTGTGGTTAAGGTTACATGCAATCACGAGTGTGTGCGTATTGTATGGAGAGTCATGTAGCAGGACAGCTCTGTTCATCTGTGTGCGTATCTGCTACTGAGATGCACTAGTCTTCTCGCGCCTGTCCTTGTTCATTGTCACAAATCGATTTCTTTATGCATTTATACAGAGTGAAGAACATACTCTACACCCGTGGCCCTTATCTCACAGCATGTGCTACAAGCACCACGTGTAGTATTGCAGAAGTATCACTCTATATTTAGATGTTAGTCGAGAAGTACCACACCACGGCTGTCTACCGTACTATTTTTTAGCTCCACCGTAATGTTTTAGCTCTCCGTGCTATTTTTAGCTTTACAATGAACTGCTTACTGTCGCGCCTATACAGAATCCAAATATAGTGGCCACGAAAGGTCCCGCGCCTGAGCTGTTCCTGTATGACATTGGGGTGGAGGGTGATTCGAAACGGGAACAACCAGTCCTCAAGCTCACAGGGCACGAGAAAGAAGGTATAGCCACACACTCACACTCACGCACGCGAGTGCCTATATAAGCACACAGGGCACGAGAAAGAAGGTATAGCCACACACTCACACTCACGCACACGAGTGCCTATATAAATAAGCACACAGGGCACGAGAACGAAGGTATAGCCACACACTCGCACTCACGCACACGAGTGCCTATATAAATAAGCTCACAGGGCACGAGAATGAAAGTATAGCCACACACTCACACTCACGCACACGAGTGCCTATATAAGCTAACAGGGCACGAGAAAGAAGGTATAATACACACTCACACTCACGCACGCGAGTGCCTATATAAGCACACAGGGCACGAGAAAAGAAGGTATAGCCACACACTCACACTCACGCACACGAGTGCCTATATAAATAAGCTCACAGGGCACGAGAATGAAAGTATAGCCACACACTCACACTCACGCACACACAGAGTGTCTATATAAAGCTAACAGGGCACGAGAAATAAGGTATAGCTGCACACTCATACTCACGCACACGAGTGCCTATATAAGCTCACAAGGCAAGAGAAATAAGGTATAGCTGCACACTCATACTCACGCACACGAGTGCCTATATAAGCTCACAAGGCAAGAGAAATAAGGTATAGCCACACACTCACACTCGCGCACACGAGTGCCTATATAAGCTCACAGGGCACGAAAAGAAGGTACAGCCACACACTCGCACTCACGCACACGAGTGCCTATATATCGTGAAGTACTTTAAGCGCAGCACTGAGTAGGATGGTCAAAGATGCGTAGGACACGCTATGTCTGAGATAATGTAGCACAGATTTAGATGCGCAACACTCAGAACGCGACACGGGCGTATTACAAGAGTCAATATTCGTATACATAGGCGGGCGTGTGTGTGGTCCCATTCCAAGTGTATATGTCCGGGTATTCTTGCTCAATATGAAATGTACACAACCAACACATCAAGTATCCTCCCCAAAATCTTGCTTCGTTGATACTGTATCATATAAATTGTGCGGAGAAAATGCCCACAATCCTCGTATGCACGGACTCTCACTGATCCTGTTAGCTCCAAGCTCGACGTAGAGTTTACTGAAACGAACAACAAACGTATGAACTGTTGGAATCGTGACCACACACTGCTTCTATCAATTCCAGGCTATGGCCTGGCATGGAACCCCAACAACCAGGGTGTACTACTGAGTGGGTCTGATGACGGTGTAATGTGTGTGTGGGATGTCGAAAATAGCACATCGCTGACCGGCCCATCGCGCACACAGGATGCAAGGGGGAAATTCACCGCTCACACGGATATTGTGGAGGTGTGTGATTTTAGAGTTTTCGCCTGCTTGCTCTTTGCTTGTGCGTGGTGTGATGCCATGTGCATGTCTGTACTACAAGACATAGTCATTCACACTCATGTGCTTCTATCGACGGTACACACCTTGCCTCTCTGCTGAGCCTAGCCACACTACAAGTCTGTTGTAGCACTAGTAAGCCTTCCGCAGTGCTTCAGTCCTCCACTGCACGTGCACGCTCTTGTGCTGGGGTACTCAGCGTTGCACAGTTCAAGCAGCATTGCCCAGATATACAACAATGCGGTAATACACACTACCGCGCAGATCAAACAAAATCGCTTGGATTCTCAACACCGGCGAGATGAACTACATTACACACTTCGTTTGTAGGATGCATTGCGTGGCACTTGTCGGTGCATTTCTGTATCGTCCCCCTCGTCCGGCCTAACCCTTCCCATGGGACATATATTGTATATTCTGTTAAAATGTGCATCATAGAAATGTCTGTCTTATTCTTAAGCTTAAATAACTTCACCCAATATCTGCAGGACGTGGCGTGGCATTGTACAAGCCACAACGTTTTCGGATCCGTCTCGGACGACAAAACTCTGATGCTGTAAGTTTATGTGTAGTTAATGAGTTCATGTGTATTCCATGTTGGTATATGTATAAATGCATATATATATATATATATATATATATATATATATATATATATATATATATATATATATATATACATGAAAAATTTTACATATATATATATATATATTCATTTGCTCGCCATCGCTCGCCGTCGTATCTAGTACTATAACATATACCTCATATTAATTTACCTTCTCATGTGCCGCTTCTGTGACAGATGGGATGATAGGGAAGATGGCGCTGCGCCAGTAATCTCAGCCACAGTCCATACAGCCGAAGTTACATGTCTAGCTTTTAATCCCTTCAACGAGTTCATTGTGGCCACAGGGTCGGTAGATAAGGCAAGTCTTATAAACTTTTCATGGCGTACTTAAACGCTCCTATGCGCCTCTATTGTGACTACATGGTCGTTAGATATGACAAGACTTACCTATAGTCCGCTATACACCCCTGTGCGTGCGTGCATGCAGCAGTTATTTGGTTGTGTTTATCAATCTTCATAGTCTCTGCAACCTGCTATAGTTCAATGGGAAAACCCTCTTATCAATTTCTTACTCAAGCCAGCACTCACTGTACTTCTATATGTATGGGTGTTGTCATACAAAGTAACAGCGACAGATAGAACAACACCCACTGTACTTCCCTGTATATGAATGTTATCATATACATTCACAGTGACAGGCAATCAGATATTTTTTTCACGCGCATCTTCATAGCAAGTGCAAGCAGACTAAACTGAACATCTGATGGGGTGTTCACCGCTTTATACTGTTTCCATAGCAACTAACTCTGTGTTGCTATGTACATATTTTATCTATATTCAGACGGCGGCAATCTGGGACATCCGCAACCTAAAGAAGAGCTTACATACATTGTCGCACATCGACGGTATGCAAATGTGGAGTGGAGCTCTAATTGATCCGTTATTCCTCTGACGTTGAGCATTGGTTGGGATGTGTGGCTATCAATGTTTGTACATGTTATGATAAGTGCTTCTATTTCAGTATCTTCGGGGTGGATATTATTCGAATGGTTCTACTTTTCTTGGTTCGTAACTACATCTGTCTGTACTTGTTGTGTTATCACCTTTATAAATGTGAGCTCTAGTTCGTATGTGTCTAGGTGCTATGCTTGCGGTCACTCAATTCATCACTCCGCATGCAGTGGATCATTACAGGCACCAGTTTGCCCTTGTGTATATACTCCCACTAATTTTATCTACCAACGTTGTTGGCCGAGTATTATTGTTTTCAATAGTCTGGAGTAGTTCCGATCGTATCCGTTTCTATTGCGGTTGAGATTAACTGTGGTTTGTTTGCTACTTTCTTATTTCGTGCTCATGGTAAGTCGGATTTGTTCTTGCCGTATCTGTTGTTTGTTGTTGTCTGAGAAGTGTGCCGCGGCCATTGGTGGTGGACCGTCTAGGGGTTCGTACCCAAGTTCTAAAAGCCGGACCCCTGCTAATTGTATGTCTGTTTCTTTCAGTACTCGTTTTGGTATTATATCATCGTTTTTTACCAATGTGCACCAACACCGATCCAGATTCGTACCTTTGCCGGGCCAATCTGTATTTCTTCATACTTTGTATGTCGCAGTTCATCGCAACTACACAACGATTGTAATTACATTTTGTAGTAATTACTTCTTGTCGCGTGCTGGATCGATTTTTTCGCCCTCTAACTGTCGCGACAAACATACGAACCCCTGCGAAAGCATTTATCAACGTTAATCAAGTACGAAAATCAGGGTTTTAGGGTTTAGGGGATCGAAGACGATCAGATACTGTCGTAGTCTTGACCATAAACTATACGCATTTAGGGAGTGGTGACAGTTAATGATATGACTCCATTAGCCATATGAGAAATCAAAGTCTTTGGGTTCCGAGGGAGTATGGTCGCAAGGCTGGAACTTGAATCTTGAAGGTTTGCTTCTTGCCCTGGTTGTAGCTCGCCAACTGTCATTATAGACTGTATTCTGCCCACCCCATACTGTAATTCTCCGCAGACGTGTGCACTTCCACGGAAGCAATACTGCCCAGACAATTAACACTTTCTATGCGTGTCTATAGGATACGTCTACCGTAGGCATATCAACCACGGAACCAAATACTACTCAGACAATTAAGGTTTTCTATGCGTGTCTATAGGATACGTCTACCGTAGGCATATCAACCACGGAAGCAAATACTACTCAGACAATTAAGGCTTTATATGCGTGTCTATAGGAAATGTCTACCGTAGGCATACCAACCACGTAAGCAAATACTACCCAGACAATGAAGGCTTTCTATGCGTGTCTATAGGATACGTCTACCGTAGGCATATCAACCACGGAAGCAAATACTACTCAGACAATTAAGGCTTTATATGCGTGTCTATAGGAAATGTCTACCATAGGCATACCAACCACGTAAGCAAATACTACCCAGACAATGAAGGCTTTCTATGCGTGTCTATAGGATACGTCTACCGTAGGCATATCATCCAAGGAAGCAAAAACTACTTAGACAATGAAGGCTTTCTATGCGTGTCTATAGGATATGTCTACCGTAGGCATACCAACCACGTACGCAAATACTACCCAGACAATGAAGGCTTTCTATGCGTGTCTATAGGATACGTCTACCGTAGGCATATCATCCAAGGAAGCAAAAACTACTTAGACAATGAAGGCTTTCTATGCGTGTCTATAGGATATGTCTACCGTAGGCATATCAACCACGGAAGCAAATATTACCCAGACAATTAAGGCTTTCTATGCGTGTCTATAGAATAGGTCTGCCGTAGGCATATCAAACCCCTTATAGCCGATATGTCTATAATACCAATTTTACTGGTGCATATAGTCGATGTTGTGTGTCGTGTGCTCACTCCACTATACATCATGGCAGAACTTGCCATTCTAAAAAACCCCTAAACCCTAACCCCTAAACATCCCTACCACAGAGGTGGTGCAAGTAGCGTGGTCCCCCCACCACGAAACCATCCTGGCCTCCAGTGGCTCAGACAGGCGTCTGATGGTGTGGGATCTCTCGCTGATTGGTGCTGTGCAAAGCGCCGGTAAGTATTGTACGAGGAAAGTCTCCTGGTGGAGTGTATGTGTATTATTTGTTTACATGGGGTATGTGTCCGTATATGTAGCTGTAGTTTAATTGAGCGTCCGTACAGTTTTAGTTTGATGTATTATCCGCGTACACGTGCTACTTGCCCGTTCAGTTTTAGTCAAATGTATTTTTCGTGTACATCGTAGTCGGCGATATTTTTAACTGTAGTTTCGTTGTGTCCGCACAGTTTTAGTTTAAAGCATTATTCGTCTATATGTGGTAAGTGTCCGTATTGTTTTAGTTTACTGATGTATGTTGGATCAGATCACGCACTTATGGAAGAAAGGAGGCCTTTTGGAGAGGATCATCGTGTGTGTATTATTATTTGTATATCATCGTTTGTACCTGTTAAGTGTGTTTGTACAAGTTTACATGTTGTTATAATTCTAGTTAGTGATTGTTGCTGAATCCAGGCATGTTCGCACAAAAGAGCATCTGCTTTTATGTACGCTTTTCTGCGTACATATTGTCGATTTAAATTGGGTTAAAAATGTTGGAGATAGGTAATGAATTGCAAATCGGGTCCGTTAACCTTATCCAATAAGACGAACAGTTTGAGGTTCAAGTTTCGTGCCATGCGTAGATCATACCTCGCCGATCTCCTCGCCATTACTTGATCCATACGCTAATTCTTAAGCGTACAATTCAGGGTTTAGATCGCTGCGCACGGGTTATTCCGTTTTTAAAGTTTGAAAATATTGTAAAATGTTCTGGTTTAAATATTAATTCACGGGTGATTCCGTTTGTACGGTTTAGAGTTTAATGTTTTACTGGTTTGGTTACTCAAGGATTCATTCCACCCCCCCAACGCGTTTATTGGCCAACCCCCTACCACAGCCGACGCAGCGGAGGGTCCCCCAGAATTACTGTTTGTCCACTCAGGCCACACGGCGAAAATCAGCGACTTTGATTGGAGCCCAGACGAGGAGAGGACCATCTGCACTGTGTCTGAGGACAATGTGCTTCAGTGCTGGACGATGGTGAGTGCTGAGCCTGGCTGTGGGTGTTCAACTGTGTGTATAGGTTTCAACTGTCTGTGTAGGTGTGAACTATGTCTGTGTGGGTTTCAACTGTGTCTGTGCAGATTTCAACTGTGTCCGTATACGTTTCAACTGTGTCTGTGTAGGTGTCAACTACGTCTGTATTGGTTTTAACTGTGTCCGTATACGTTTCAACTGTGTATGTATATGTTTCAACTGTCTGTGTAGGTGTGAAGTATGTCTGTGTAGGTTTCAACTGTATCTGTGTAGGTTTCAACTGTGTCTGTGTAGGTTTCAACTGTGCCTGTATAGGTTTCAACTGTCTGTATAGGTTTCAACTGTGTCTGTATTGGCTTGCTTGCGCGGTGTTTAGAACGCCAAGCCATATAGCGGTTAACGACTGGACATGCGCAGATGACTAGCTGGGCTAAGGGACTGCAGTGTTGGTTAGTGGTGAGTGGTAAGCTCTGCTTGTGGATGTTCTGCGTTGTTACGCATTTATATATGACTTAGCAGGCTACAGTCGGTCTTGTTGTGGATTTTGTAAGTGGTGACGTTTATAGAGTGTCTGGACGCGATATAAACAAATTGTGTGTTGGAATAAAAGGCTGCAGTATCGGACAATGGTGCGTGTTGAACTCTGCTGTAGACTTTGGGCTTCAGTGTACATATTATTGTGTGTTGTGTATCTGGCAAGTGTAGTACTTTATAACATCGAAGAATAGACACATGCGAAATACTGTTTAGGATAATACACTGCAGATGTGTGGTGAGCTGTTGTGTGTTGTGTATCTGGCAAGTATAGTCCATTATAACGTCGAAGGATAGACACATACGAATAGCTACCTGGGATAACAGGCTACAAACAAATGTACCGGAGTGAATGAGTGCCACTGTACGTGGTCGACTCGGTCTGTCTTGTTGTGCTGTGATGAAGTGGCAGAGCTTTTGGCTTGAAACGACCACGGGGACGGGGCACTTATGCGAATTGCCCATGGCCTCATGCTGTTGAGGAATGCTTTGTTGTCAACCGTAGGCGCAATCACTTGCAAAGCTGCAGGCTCCATCGCACCACGCCATTGCCATTACTTTGTAATATCTCATACATATCTATTCCGGCCTTTGTGATACCCGCTCAGTTGGGTGGTGCACGTTTGCTGCTGGCTGAGAGACTGTATCCGGGGAGTGCATTTATAGGCAGATATCTCTCGATTGGGAGTTCACACAATTCACTCTTTATACATTGGTTCGTGTGTTCTTGCGTGACGCCCGAAATGTAAGGCAAAGTCGGATGGCTTCCGAAAAGCTCGATAGCATTCATGATTACATCACAGTTTCTAGTTTCTGCCAATGAGGAGCCCTGATTGTTAAACGCTCGACTGGTAAATCTAACGAGTTGACCTGTCTATATATCTGTCCTAATCGTCTATCGCTATATTTTACTTGCTCACCTTATACTATTTATATACCAATGTGTATGTCACACCAGCTGTTTAGGGGTTATTGTTTTAGCTGTATAGTATATTTCTTTCGTCAAAATAGATCCGTATTTGACCAGGTCCTAACACTCCCCATGTATGTATCCCTCACCTCTAGGGCGCCCATGTCTATAGCGACTATGCACCCGGCATTAGTGAAGCAGACCCGCCAGTAGAGAGTTAGGGTCTTGTACCGTACGATGCAATAAATATAAATCTAAAATGAGTTGTGTGCGTGTTCCTTGCTGGGCGGGTGTGTGAGTTCAGCGCATGGTTTATTGCAGGATCTACATCGGGTCTCAGTCTAAGCACATCTCAATTTAAGACAACTGTAGGCATTCGAAATGTGGGTTTTTAGGACAGCAGACAAATTGTCAGAATGATCAAACAGGTACTTCATGTATGCTATTGCCAGAGGTGTAGCCTTATCCAGTCTGAGTAGCCATTCCAATGACTTGATACCCGATTTTTGGGTCTATTGGCTATGGACAGGGTCTTACCTGCCCTCAATTAAAAAGCCTCGTCTGTAGAGTGCTGCAACCCCGCTTGCCAATGTTCCGTAGATATGATGCCTATTTCAGTAGGGGTTCGAATAGTTCTATGTAGCTAGACCAAAGAATGCTTCATCTCAAATCTAGCAACTGATAAGCTACAGACATCATCAGCGTATCTAAATTTCGCACTGTGGGGGATAGCATAGCCTATCGGTGTCGATGGTATATGGACCGATGTTGACCATTAACTATAGCCTATACGGGTCACTGTATTCCGTGTTCGCATCAGACGATGTGCGTGAACGCATCTCGCAAGCATGTGGCAAACCATACATGAGCGCGGATCCTTATGTTGGACTTTTCAAATCGTATTAGCAGCCCCACATAAGTATCGGCCAGTGATCGTACAGTCCCCCGTTCAAATGCAATTGTATTTGTGTGACCGGAAGGCAGTCGTGTCGTAATCGGAACTTTGCGTCGGTTATCTATTGCACCATACAAATCAATCAACAGGATCTGGATAGTCAGCTTGCGATTCGAGCGAACGTGCCTAATGGCGAGAGTAAATTCTTACATATCTGAAGCCGGCAATGGTTTCATCTATCTAGCATGTTTTTCTATGATCTGTATGACTTCTCAGGAACAGCTATAGCTTATACTGACAGCGTTTTAAGTACTTAAGTATGATTCACAATCAAAATGAGTTCTTATTCCGAATTGGAAGGCGAAAGTTATATATATATATATATATGTATGCACGTATGTATGTATGTATGTATGTATGTATGTATGTATGTACGTATGTATGTGTATGTATGTATGTATGTATGTATGTATGTATGTATGTATGTATGTATGTATGTATGTATGTATGTATGTATGTATGTATGTATGTATGTAGGTATGTATGTATGTATGTAGGTATGTATGTACGTATGCATGTATGAATGCATAAGTATGTACGTATGTATATATATAATCAAATTGTACGTACTTCAGAGGACTGCTGGAAATTTGATTGTAAGTTGAATAGACTATCTGTTGAGTAAGCAAATACAACTGCTTTCTGATTTGAAGCGTCCGGTTATCCAATTCGCAACGGTTCGAAACCACGACTTAATATAGAGCGTCGCCGAATACATTTAAACTTGCAGCAATTTACGTTCAATAGAGGCAATACAATACTGAATATATGCCTTTGTTGGTACCAACTATGCATGGGTAAAATCCCTTACTAGGGAGGTCGGTCTCAGCTGTTGTCTGCTGTTTGTACTACAGATTATTGGGAGGGGGAAGGATTCCCCCATCGTATTTAGAGAACATCGTATTGTTATTACCTCGTGACTTGGTGCTGTGTGGGTTCAAAGTCGCATCGCGACACTAAATATACTGATAACAAGGTTTGATTTCTTCAAGCTATATCTCACTCTCGCACCTTCAATGCACACCTTCAAATTTCAATATAACACAAATAACAATTTACACACGAGATTCCAATTGCTGTAAAGATATTTAGAGTACACTTTTTTAAGTTATATGTAGGATGTAACCCTTTCTCTCTCTCAATCGCTCACTCTCTCTCTCTCTTTGACGACTGACAGTGCGTGTGCGTGTGACTGTGTGGACATTTTGTTCATGTTCTGTCCTGTCCTGTCCGGTGTCCTCAAGAGGGATTCATGGAGTTGTTTTCTGATAATAGTTTGATCGAGTATGAAGTTATGCACCGTTGTACACTGTTGATTGTAGCTTGTAATAACCGAGGTACAATATGAGCTCGATAAGGTTCTATTTTTATCCACACAGCTACTCCTATGTACCCTCTGACTGCTCCCTGAGTCCGTCGTCCGAGTATGAAAATTCGGAGTATATATCAAATTGACCCGGCTTTTTATAGTCTATAAATAGATAAAAATATAATATTTCGGACGTCCAAGTCTCGTTACTCGTATTTACATATTTATTTAATCAATAGTGTACAGGGAGAGAGAGGGAGAGAGTATAGATTAAAGGGTTATATCCACGTAACAAATATAACACAGGCGTAGAGTATTCAGTTCTTACAAGACGTGTTTAGTTATAGCCACTAATCATGACGGGAGGCGGACCGACGATCAAGAAGTACTTTGAAGACACCGTTCTGTTCGAATGGACTGGTATAGTTAACCAATGCACTCCGGATGAGGAGGATGAAGGATTCTGCAACCTTGTGCTCGAAACCACTATCATGCACCCTCAGGGAGGTAAGGAGATGTACAAGCTGCCCTGTGATTGCACTAGTTGCATACGATGCTGCGTAGTCCAATTGCATGTGATGCTGCGTAATTTGTGTAGAACCTAAAGAAATAGTATAGAAGGTGGCAACAGCTACATGTTGTCTCGAATATGTAAACATCCGTAAATTTGACCAAATTTTGACACGTGCTTGTTGGTATTTTTCTAGCTGAACCTGCGAATGGAACCATACTGTACTTGCTTGTTCTTTAATGATTTGCTGGTGACTCCGCTAGTGACACTGAACAATGTACGTTGTATCCTTCGTTTCAGGAGGTCAGCCCGCCGACACCGGCATGATCACAGGCGACGAGGCAAAGTTCGAGGTGACGTTCACCGGCATCGACAAGGAAACGAATATAATCACTCACAAAGGTAAGCAACTTATGAATCACAGGTGCAAGTGTCATGTCAGATACTCGTGTATGGTGCTCACAAGAGGAAGCTACTCAAGATTCCGTTGAAACGGGCATCGACACGGAAGCTAACACAACCTCTTACAAAGGTAGGCAATTTATAACTCACGGATTGTAGTATTAGATGGTCTTGCGTATTGGTCATATGAGAATTATAAAATAACTGGCATCGACAAAAGAACAAACACTCACAGTAGTATGCAACGGAAGTAACTCGAGTTTTTGATGAATTGTTTTGCGCTTGTGTGGATGTAATCTGACAAATTTTATTCTATTGATATGTATATTCATTTATTATCATCATTCGTACATGTTCATTATATTTATTATATTCAATATATTCTTCGTATATATTTATATTCTTTATAGCCACACACACGCACATATATGTATATGTATATATATATATATATGTTCAAATATATTGAACTACTATTCATATATGTATACAATATATCGATCATATTCATAATGCTCTATCTTCTTTTATTCTTTGAATTTGTACTTTCTACTGATTATAATTATATATATATATATATATATATATATATATATATATATATATATATATATATATATATATATATATATATATATATATATATATATAAAATTATATATATATATATACATTCACACGTTTATTTTATTTTATTTATTATATTGGTTATATTGATTATGTTCAATATATTTATATTACATGTATTCATATATATACATTAAATACATATGACTGCCATGTGCTTGTCTGTCATCGACAAGGCATTATACCTGACAAGCTCGAGATGAAAATTGTTCAATTCCAAATCTGGTTTGATTTTTGTCTAGCAATGTAATGTGTCCGCTCAAATACCATCTTACCAGTCATGATTATGTAATTACCACTCATACGTTGATCAAATGTGCAAATGTAGTGGAGTTGATTGCGCCGTCTTAAACCAGATACATATCGACTCATATTCGTATAGAGTATAGTTTGTTGATTATACCATCACTAACCAGTTGTACTTCCTTCCACATACGTCAACAGGAAAGTTCTTGAAGGGCACGTGCTTCCCCGCTGGACGGCGAGTGACGATATCAGTGGACGCGGACAAACGCAAACAGAACGCTCGCATGCACAGGTGTGTGGTACAGGAGCACCGCTCAGAGTTCCTGTGTTAGTAGTTGATATATGCACAGCTCTCTGTACTACTTTCAATCCCCAAGAGATCTGTCACCCTGCTGGCTTATCCCTTCCTTGACATGCCTTGCCTTGCCTTTATTTGCTTCGCTTGTGAACAGCTCTTAATCTGTACTCCCTTGTGACCGCAGTGGTGGTCATATGCTTGATACGGCCGTGCGGAATGCTGGCTACACCTCGCTTGTGCCTACGAAGGTATGTGCTGTGGCTGGGATACAGACTGGCTTGTGTAGTATACTCTACATGTGTAGTATAGTATGTGTGTGTAGTATAAAGTGTTTGTGTAGTATAATGTTTGTGTAGTATAGAGAGAGTGTGTAGTATAAAGTGTTTGTGTAGTATAGAGAGAGTGTGTAGTATAAAGTGTTTGTGTAGTATAGGCCCATTGGAGGCCCATGCCCCTATCTGAGATCTCCGAAGTGACGGAAGTACCTCAAGGGATGCAATGGGATATTCTCCGCGGCTGTGTGTATCGGGCCCGTGGTGGTTTGTATCAGGTGATCATTTATATGCTGGAGTCTGACGCAATCACTGCTCGTACGAGGCGTGAATGTTCGGTACATACCTGTCGCTCTTCCTGTCAGCACTCCGGTCGGCTGTTTATTCGCATTTGTGAGACTGCAAAGTCGACGCTATCTCGGTCAGCGACAAGAACTGTGGGCAGAGTAGTGTGGCATCCTGATACCTAGCCTAGCTATCCAATCGCAATGCTCTGATACTGTGTGCTGCTGGGCCTTGCAATATGCAACCCACAGGGAAACCACTCGGCCGAAAACCTATTCGTGGAGTACAAGGGGAAGGTTGACCCAGCTGACAAGGAGAACTTCATAGCTCTCATCAATGCGGAGGCCAAGAAACTTCTGAGTGAGGACATTGCCACTACCGTGCGTTATGCAAATACAGCCGGATTGGCCGTTGATGTCCATACCCCTGGTAAGCGTTGCTGTATGTTTGTATTGGTGGGTGCGTGGACGGAGAGATGGTACATGCGAGGCTGCTGTTGACAACAATATTTACCGCTTTTTGGGTTCGTTCTTTCCGTCATAGGCTGTGTATGGTATTATGGCATAGTGGGAATTACTTGGACACTGTGTGCTGCGAAGTACCAGGAACTGCTATCTGATATCATGCAAATGACGAGCATAGTTAATGATACCCTCCCTGCCATACGCACGAGAAGGTCTTGTGAGGGGTTTATTTTATGTTGTGATGTTTAGTATACTGGAGTGAGAACGTGCATTTTTATATACATTTCATCGTGCGTGTCCTGTATGTAGTGCTTTGCCATCTTAAACCACAATCGAATGTAGTAAATGTTGGGTGCATTGTCACGGGCCACTCACACTTTAAGTACCATCATCGCTCGTACTCCATACGCCAGCGAGTTTGACATGCTTATGTCCTGAATTGCTGTATTTGTGGGCGAAGCGTTGGGTGGGCCTGGTGGAGACGGTTTCGTATATATATACATATACATATATATATATATATATATATGTGTGTGTGTGTGTGTGTATGTATGTATGTATGAATATATACATATACATATACATGTACATATACATATACATATACAGGTACATATACATATACATATACATATACATATATATATACATATACATATACATATACATATACATATACATATACATATACATATACATACACATACACATATACATGAATTCATTCAATACGTTGTTTTTGTAAACTATGGTCGTGCGTCGTATTAGGGCCAAGTAGTTGCATCGCTGATGAAGCTGTGACCGTGCGTTGATATAAATGTCAGGGCTGTGTAGGTGTTAGCTGAATGCGTTTATTTTTGTGTAAGTGGTACTGCTTTGTCTGCACCTGCAAAGACTATAGCTCTAGGAGCCACGCACACACTTCTCTAGCAGCGTGTCTGGACGAATACGTAGGTTGTTACATTGACGCAACTCGACGGACACCGGTAGTATGTAAACACCAATGAGTCGTATGTCATTGACCTCTAGTCTCGGTGCTCAATGTACTAAGGATACGCCCAAGCCACAATACTATAACTCCTACGAATCCCAATACGATAACTCTCCATCAGATGCTGTGCGGTTCGTAACGGTTGCTGGTACGGAATGCCCCTGTGGGGGTACCCATGTGAAGTCGTCAGCGGAGATCGGTGGTGTAGAGGCCTACAACGTCAAGACAAAGAAGGGCATGACCAAGGTATACTACAAGATGACTTAGAAGGTTTATATACTACCAGACGACGTAGAGGGTAAATATACTACCAGATGACCTGGAAGGTTAATATACTACCTGATCAATTGGAAGGTTAATACACTACCAGATGACTTAGAAGGTTAATATACTACCTGATTACTTGGAAGGTTAACATACTACCAGATAACCTAATGGGTCAATAATTAAACTAAAAATAGAATTAGAGTTTCAACGCTCATGATTGTGCAAATGCGAAGGTGCTAGGTCTCGGCTCAGTTAGATTTAGAGTATTGGGTTATAGACGCTATGGATAGTCGTCGTTGTGGTAAAAGTTTGTACTTGGAGAACCTAGGCACTGCTGAGTGGCGCAATCAACGTACATACGATTTAAGAGGTCGTTCTGGTCTTTGCATGCTTAGTTGGGAACCTCCCGTCACCTGATTCTGTAAGCCATGACAAAGGACATTCTTTTACAATACGAAAGGGATGTCAAGGCTACTAACGTGGCCCTATGAATAATTAATACACAGTACAATTCTTATAGACTATGAAAGCTGAAGAGAGGCACGGTACAAACATGCACAACAGAATAGACTGGTATGCTACATAACTCTATGTCGCAAAAGATCAACTTAGAATAGTGGTGCTTCGTACTACGTGGTTCATTGGATAATTAATACACAATACAATTCTTATGGACTGAAAGCTGAAGAGAAGCGACTCCGATCCAAACATGCACAACAGCAAAGGATCAACCTAGTCGTATGCTGAATAATCGTACGTCGCAAAAGAAGTAATGCTCCTTACTTTGTTCTACCGGGCACTATCTTGGCAATCACATATGATGTCATGAGTGACGTGGTACAGACTGCTTAAGGGTAAACAGCATGCAGGCGATACCGACCAGTACACAAACACAGAAGACATATTTTAATTTTGTATTGAAGTCTCTGAGTATACACATCAGACGGGAGAGTGCATGCCGAGCTTCGTATCGAACAACAATCTGGCCCGCTTCTGCAGCAGCGTGAAACGTTTCTTATGTATCATCTTGGCGCCTTCGTTGAGCAATACCAGTATGGGTATCCAGATCACCGCGATGGCGTAGGCGTACCAAGGTATGTTCTGTTGACATTTAATGGAGCGGTCGGGGTACAAGAGAGTGGTGGATAAACCCAGAAACAAAATTATAATGTGCCTGGATATATCTCTAATATCAAATACATCACCACAGAACCATAGGCCTAGTCATGTCTCAAACAAGAAGATTAGCTTATACGATAAGATTAAAACTGGCAAAGGGCACAGAACTCTGGAGTTTACTTTAATATTAAAAAAATATGAAACATACCGACCATCCGAAGTTAGGCTTGGAGTACTTATCAATGGTGTCGCTGACCAGCACGTACAGGAACTGCAGTACCAAGCTGATAGTGAAGGGTGGTCACAGACGATGAGTATAGTGTATTGCAGGACACCTATTTCATAGTAATGATATATCTATGTATTATCTATATATATATATATAAATATATATATAGACTGAAAACACGGACATATGTGGACAATACACTGAACGAGAAGGCCTGAGTGATGGCAAATGACCAAACATTAGTATGGCACGCTTAGGGCATAGAAGGCTAAATCGCATTCATTGTAGACGGCATGGAGAGAAAAGAATCACAGACAGGGTTTTGCGATAGCTTTAACACAGTCCTGTAGAGCCTGCTTGGAGATAGCTCAGCAGTGATCGACACTGTTCAAACCCTAAACCCTAGCAGTGATCGACGCTGTTGCACGACACGCTCGTTAGACGCAAATGTGCGGTTAATCGATTGATTATACGGTCCCACTTTCAAGAAAATTGGAATCCCATTGTGGAGATGCACAACAAAAACAACAGCATAAGATCGTAGTTTACTAAGGCAGCAAAACACAAAATGTGCGACAAATTCAAATTCAGATCCAAATTCAGATCCAAATCTATATCCAAAAAAAAAAATCAAAAAATCGCATCTATACAGAAAATAGCAATTCGAACAACTCCCATCGAAACTATAAGAAGGTAGCTCTACTTACATTAAGACCGACACGGCCATCCACAAGTACTGCGTGTGCAGTTTACACTTCCACACAGGCAGCGTCCGATGCAGAAAAGTGGCGGAGAGCGGGACTGTGGATATATATAAATACGATGCGGAGAGTCAGCGAAATCGGGGCTTATGGGCGGCTAAACAAAGGGTGTGCTGTGCTTGTAGATACTTCGAGCAGTTTAAGCGAACATGGGACTCAGATCTGATTGGATGGGGCAGGAGGGAGAATGCAAACCGAAAGGCCTAGTGGAATATTTGACGTAGGTTGCGGTCAATAATGCTGTTCCTGCAGCGCTATTTGCAGCACAGCACCCATGTACGACACTTATGGGTCACATTTATAATATGTTGCGTGTTTCAGCTGGATTGTGGTAAAGATAGATTGCACCCGCAAAATCATTGGCGACCAAGTAGACACAACATCTAGAGGACATGTGTCGTGCTTTCACTTTAGAACACGTATGTACAGGACGCACAATGCCACGCCGAAGTTAAATTCCAGGGATTTATGGAAAGACTAAGGATCTAAATATATATCAGTACTATACTTATCGCACACTCGTAATCGAACTACTATGTACATTTCCCACAATTGATAGGACTCTCATGAGCACTTCATGATATTACAAAGATACCCGGCAACTGGCACCGCCCTCATTGCATCAACATATCCTAACACACAAACTCTATACACACACCACACCCACGCGAAAAGGTATTGTCAATACAGGTATCCGAGAACAGTGGAGTTAATATACGTACTCGTGTAGTCACCTCATTGCAACTTATCGTGACATGTATCTGAAATCAACGTAGTGGGTGTACTTACTCGCATAGACCGCCAGCATTGTACAGCAGACGAGTTGTGCTGTCCGCAGACCTTTGGTATACGAAGTGCCCCAGCCAGTCCAATTGCGCCCGGCCGAGACATTTGCAGGGCCATAGTACTGCGCATAGACGAACCAAATAAGGAATAGTAGGTACAGCGGGAGAGGTAAATGACAGTCAGTCATAGTACTGCGTATGGAATTTCCAAATAAGGCGTCAAATGATAGGTGAATGTGCAGACGTATACATGGCTTGGGGTAGTAAGTGTTTCCAATAGAAGGCAAGCATACGTGGCAGGAGAGCATGTGTCACAGTGCACCATAAACATCTGGTGTAAAAATGTATAATCAGCGGATCACTAAGTACTCTCTCGTATAGGACGATTTTTCAGAAGGAAGAATAATTCACTGTCACACGCTGTTACGAAGGTAGGTATACACACTGGCGACACATTCTATCTATAGAACAGAGAGTATGATACACGAGGCCACCATTCCAGCAGCCACACGCTCACACAGTCCAAACAGACGCTACGCAAACACCGCCATATTTAAGTGGTGCAATGTATTTGGCTACGCAGAGGATGGTAGATCAAGACAATCTCGAAATATATACAGAGCACGATACTACACACATGGCTTGACAAAGAAACGTATTATGAAACGAAGTATTGCGATTGTAATAGACATCGCTTTACAAAGAAAGGTATAATAAAAAGACAAGTTTGGAACACATACTGTGCACGCCGAAGTGAGGCCCCCGTCCAGCACCACACTCTCACACAGACCAAACAGACAGCACGCAAACACCGCCAGTACTACTGCGCTAGTGGGACCAAAGCGCACAGCTCCGTGGATGAGATGTCTGGATACGTCCTGTATACGAACAAACAATATAAGGTCATATAGTGAGTGAATGGGATGTGCGGTGTACCAACAAACAATAGACACATTCGTGTACAAGGCCATATACTGAGTGGATGAGATGTCTGGATGTGTCTCGTATATGTTTGAACAGATAGAAGCCTCGATGTTCAAGAAAGGGTAGGGAGTAATTGCTACGTTTGGATATAGCAACGTGGGGTACGATGAGCGTTGGTTCGTGCAATAAACATATGCCCATCCGTAGTATTCAAAGTTAATTGAATAAATGCAACGACACTATCCTCCGGGTGAACAATATTGAAGAAAGACATCCATGCGTATTGCGAATGTATTTCACCCATTTTGACGTAAATGTGTTCTGGTTAGCAGAAACTAGTAGTCACGAACTAGAGGGAAATCGGAAAATGTTCCGTTAATCGGTGGCGAAATCTCTTTGTTGGAAAAAAGATGTAACCATTTTCACAGAAAAATCTTCATTTTTTTTTTGTGATATCTTCATTTGTGATAGTATACCATGCAACGAAACAGACTGACGAATAAAAGCTACGAGTGAATGATTAATAATTCTATTTGTGTACAATATGGTAATAGTAAGAATATATATATATATATATATATATATATATATATATATATATATATATATATATATATATATCTATATGAATATATATATATATATATAATATATATATATATACATATTTATATTTATATATATATATATATATATATATATATATATATATATATATATACACACACATATATATATATATATATATAAATATATATATATATATATATATATATATATATATATATATATATATATATATATATATATATATATATATATATATATATATATATATATATATATATATATATATATATATATATATACCTTTAACACACGGTTGTTCTTGTCCGGCATGAGGTGCATTACTGATCCCACTCGTGAGCCCCAGATAGGAATGGTCGCCAAAGGAAATTGTATCAAAGTCAGCCACAGGATATCAACTCCAGACAGTACGGGGGGAAACAGAAACAGCGCATTCAACACCATCAAGAGACTGATCGTCAGATTGGAACCTACAATATAAACAAATGAAGAGGTGTGAAAATATTGACAGGCTAAAGTTGGATGTTTCTGTGTGCGAGATTTTGTAAATCCTGAAATTAGTGAATGGAAAAAGGTTATAGAAGAATGCGACCGTGATACTTGTGTGTGTGTGTGTGTGTGTGTGTGGTGAGAGTGAGTGAGTGAGTGAGTGAGTGAGTGAGTGAGTGAGTGTGTGTGTGTGTGTGTGTGCGTGTGTGTGCGCGTGCGTGTGTGTGTGTGTGTGTGAGTGTGTGTGTGTGTGTGAGTGAGCTAGTGAATGAGTGAGTGAGTGAGTGAGTGAGTGAGTGAGTGAGTGAGTGATGAGCGAGTGAGTGAGTGAGTGAGTGAGTGAGTGTGTGTGTGCTTGTGTGTGTGTGTACGTTTGTGTGTGTGTATGTATAAATAAATATATATGTGTGTGTATGTATGTGTGTGTGTGTGTGTGTGTGTGTGTGTGTGTCTGTGTGTGGAGGAGAGGAGGAGAGGGGTGGCTGACAAGGAGCCCGTTTATTGGCTGACACAAGCAGACACCACCTGATTACAGTCCTGTGTTCATAGGTACAGATGCACACAACACCCCTTGCACTATCACAGCCTAGACGTACGGGGCTACACATACTTGAACACACATGATGATGCATCTATAAGCTATATGTACTACAAATATGCATCTATAAACTATATGTACTATGAATATGTATCTATTATCTATATGCAGCCTAAACGTACGGGGCTACACATACTAGAACACACATGATGCCACCCCAACTCATTCTACCGGCTTTCGAAGAGTGTTACAGGTCGTGTGATGAGGCTTCGAACCTAAAACCTGGGCCACAGACAAGGCCCTGATAGTGCAAACTGGTTTTTAGCATATGCATGCGTTAAATGATGACTGACTCACCTATCACGAAGAAAACGATCTTGTGCGCATTCATCAGGCAGTATCGCGCCGAAGCAATCAGGTGCATGACCACGTAGAGGTTAGTCTGCTTGCCTACAGAGCGTGTAAGATGTGGTAAAAGGGTTAATGCGGACACAGCCGAGGGTGGTATCAGCACGACTCGCACGTGGGTGGGCAAATTTGAAGTTTGATACCACAGAGCGATGTGAAACATATAAGTTAATATCTACGTTGTAGATTTATGTCTAGATTATAGATCAATATCTACATTCTAACTTAATATTTATTTAGAGATCAATATCTACATTATATATTGACATCTACATTATAACTTAATATCTTATCTATAAATTAATATCTATATTAGAGATCAATATATACATTCGAATTTTATATCTACATTAGAGACCAATTAACGTCTACACTATAATCTATTATCTCAACTATAAATCAATATCTGCAGTATAGATTAATATCTACATTGTAATCTAATATCTCAACTATAAATCAATATTTGCGGTATAGATTAAAATCTACACTATACAATGATTTCTATAACAGCAATTAATATCCACTTGATATTGAAGATGTCATAAAAAAGTATTGTTTGACCCACCTATAGCCAGGGAACAACCGATATTGTTCAATTCCGCAGATAAAGCCAATACGGGTACATCCGCCTCCTGCAGAAAGGCACAAAGAGGCAATTCGTGTGTGCATACGATCGAGCTGATTATACACCGAGGCCAATGGCGCTACAGACAAATCCAAACATATCGTTTGCTTGTGATCTCATATTGTCTATTACTAGGGTTCGTACGGGTGATGTCTTCAATGGAATGCCGAGTACTGGTATCAGGCTTCAGTACTATTCCGAT
The DNA here is from genome assembly GCA_001586965.3 of Sphaeroforma sirkka. NCBI lineage: Eukaryota > Ichthyosporea > Ichthyophonida > Sphaeroforma > Sphaeroforma sirkka. The sequence continues at coordinate 12,146 of LUCW03002157.1, read as the reverse complement.
ACGGGCAGGTGGTCCGGTGATTCGAGGCTTTCGAGTGCTGTGATATTGCGCTATAGTACAGCTCGATAGTCATCCATTGCACTTTGACAATGATGCGTATAACAAACCTTTACCTTACACATACAAAGTACGCACACAGCACCTGTACCCCAACTTTCTCATACACGATGTTGTACTATGTGTGGTGGTCGGAAGTATAGGAAATGGCTCGTATCTCATAGCGAATGGTATTGTCTCAGCAGTGCAGCTGAGTGTGTGATGAAAACACGGGCAATTCGTATCGATCCGATGAACCGCAAACGAACCGCACAAACGTTTGGCTCATCCGCAACACACCACTTGTAATGATACATCGGATATAAAGTATCACCTCGGGTGAACACGAGGCTCTTATAAATCAAACATTTGGATGCAACGGGGCTAGGATTTTAGAGTGGACAGCCCTCTAACCCTTATAAAATTACCTTACTAGGGTATACAACCCTAAACTCTAAAACATTACCTGGTAGAATCGGACGGTTTGCATCATGGTCTGGATTGTGTTCAGCGTAGCGTTCGCAAGATCGGCTGCGGAGAGATAATATGAGAACAATCAAAATTTTAAACCCTAAAAACTGCTGCCCCCCCCCCCGCCCCGAAAACCAAAACAGGTGTTGGACTCGACTAAGTGACGCGTTTAAAAACAGGACGAACATGATATAATCAATAGTATGAGTGAAACCGATGCAGTGGCGTGTTTCCGATCTTTAACTTTTATAGAATAACCGAAACACGCACACACAGATAAACGCACACACACATCTGCACACGCACACGCACATACACACGCAACACACACGCACGCGCACAGACACACACATACACACCCATCCACACACACACTCACACTCACACACACACACACACACACACACACACACACACACGCACGTACACACACACGCAACACGCACACACGTACACACGCACACACATATACACGCCCATCCACAGACACACACACATACACACCCTCGCACACACACATACACGTACATATACGCACACACATTCATACACACACACGCACACACACACGCACACGCACGCACACGTACACACGCACACACATACACGCCCACATTCATACACACACACACGCGCGCGTTCAAGAAAAGATATTTGTACTATGATAGTCTACTACTAATACTGGAAAAATGCCATTGCTCGTACATGATGATCGTTAGTACTACAAAAGTAAAACAGCAGTGAGCGTACATGTGCACGGGAAAAATGTACAGTTGCACTTACATGTAGGTATTGAACTCCGGTTTGCAAGAGAGATGCCACTTCACAAAACGCCATCACTTCACGACTGAGCATTGTACGTGCTGAAGAGCGCGAAGAAAGGGTACACACACACACACACAAGGTTACAACCAACACACACACACAAGGTTACAACACACATGATGTTGTCACAGTACAAGACATACCACACCTGTTTAATATGATGTTTTTACAGTACAAGACATCACACACCTGCTTGGCTGCCTGGTATGCCAGCAGCTGGGGTCTTGGGGGTGCTGGTGAAAAGACGCGACGAATCTATATTTAGACAGTTCTTCGGAGCCAAAGGCTCGATGCCTATACCTGATAGTTCGAAGGGAGGACGTGATAGTGTCAGGCTCAAGCGAGGGAGTGAAGTGAAAAATAGAAGCAACATAATGGTAGTGCTCTTTTCGTACCGTCAGACTGCCGGTAGTGAGTCCTCCAGAGCCTATTTTTTATCAAAATAAATCAGCCTGCAAACACAGCCCACTGCTATTGCTGATTATGAAAACACACAATGATACCGCTCATTTCTCTCGCATACACTAACTGGTATGCGAACATGGCACACGCATCGATGGAATACCGACGCTTCAGCATCCCCTGAAATGTACTAGAGCCCACTTATACGATACTGTGAAGATTGCGGATACTACTGAATAACATCTCATGAATAAATCGACTGAAACGTTCCCTCATACTAGAGATATCAATCTGCAAAAACAAAACCAACACACACTATATATATATGACACTATCCTCTCATTTACCTATAACGACCTGAGAAAATACATACGTACGTATAAAGGCTTGACAAAACACTTACTAATATCAACCTAACAAAACAATTACAAATATCGGCCTAACAAAACACTTACTCATATCGACCCAACAAATATCAGCCTGACAAACACATACTCATATCGACCTAACAAACCACTTACTAATAGCGACCTAACAAAACACTTACTAACATCGACCTAACATAGCACTTAATCATATCGACCTAACAAAACCCTTACCAATATCAGCCTAACAAAACACTTACTTGATATCGACCTAACAAAACACTTACTAATATCGACCTAGTAAAATACTTACTAGTTTGGACCCAACAAAACACCTACTCATATCGACCTAACAAGACACCTACTCATATCGACCTAATAAAACATTTACCAATACCCATTTAACAAAACACTTGCTAATATCGGTCTAACAAAACATATACTAATATCGACCTAACAAAAACTAATATCGACTTAACCAAACACTTACCAAAATCGACCTACCAAAACACCTACTCATATCGACCTAACAAAATACCTACTTATATCGACCTAATCAAACACTTACCCATATCGACCACTTACTAATATTGACCTAACAAAACACTTACTAATATCGACCTAACAGAACACTTACTAATATCGAACTAACCAAAAAACTTACTAAAAATCGGACTAACAAAAAACACTTACTAATATCGGCCTAACAACACACATACAAATATCAACAAAACACTTACTAATATCAGCCTAACAAAACACCTATCAATATCGACCTAACATAACACATATTAAAATCGGCCTAACAAAACACCTAATATCGGCCTAACAAAATACTTACTTATATCGGCCTAACAAAACACTTACCAATATGGACCTAACAAAACACATGCTAAAATCGACCTAACGAAACATTTACTAATTTCGGCCTAACAAAACACATACTAATATCAACCTAACAAAACACATACTAATATCGGCCTAACAAAACACTTACTAATAGCGACCTAACAAAACAATTACTAATTTCGACCTAGTAAAACACTTACTAGTATCGACCCAACAAAACACCTACTCATATCGACCTCACAAGACACCTACTCATACCGACCTAATATAACATTTACTAATATCGACCTAGTACAACACTTACTAGTATCGACCCAACAAAACACCTACTCATATCGACCTAACAAGACACCTACTCATATCGACCTAATAAAACATTCACCAATACCAATTTAATAAAACACTCACTAATATCGGTCTAACAAAACATATACTAATATCGACCTAACAAAAAAATAATATCGACCTAACCAAACACTTACCAAAATCGACCTATCAAAACACCTACTCATATCGACCTAACAAAACACCTACTTATATCGACCTAATCAAACACTTACCAATATCGACCTAATAAAACACATACTAATATTGACCCAACAAAACACTTACTAATATCGATTTAACAAAACACGAATATCGACCTAACCAAACACTTACCAATATCGATCTAACAGAACACTTACTAATATCGAACTAACCAAAAACTTACTAGTATCGGCCTAACAAAACACTTACCAATATCGACCTAACGTAACACATACTAATATCGACCCAACAAAACACACTAATGTCGACCTAACAAATCACTTACTAATATCGACCTAACAAAACACTTTCTAATATCGACCTAACAAAAAATATACTAATATCCTCCTAACATAACACATACTAATATCGGCCTAACAAAACATTTACTAAAATCGACCTAAAACAGTTACTAATATCGACCTAATAAAACAAATACTAATGTCGGCCTAACAAAACACTTACTAATATCAGCTCAACAAAATACTTACCAATATCGACCTAACAAAACACTTACTAATATCAGCCTAACAAAACACATACCGATATCGACCCAACAAAACACTTTTCCAATATCGACCTAACAAAACACATACTAATATCGTCCTAACAAAACACTAACTAATATCGACCTAACAAAACATTTACCAATATCGACCTAACATAACACATACTAATATCGGCCTGAGAGAACAGCAACATATTCTGTGAGCGCAGGGACGATCCTATGCAGCACACCACCTCGCCATGCTCCTGCATTATCGATATCATCTCACCCGTGGCCTCCACTGTGCAGTCTACAAAATAATGTGGGCACGTTTTTATGAGAGACATAGAGAGACTTACGGAAATGAGAATGCCACATCCGCCACGACTACCATAATCGGCAGTACGTGACAACCCAAAAGAAAGCGATCAGGTAGGTATTTTATAGTATAGTATATTGTACAGGTAGGTATTGTATAGTATAGTATATTGTAGAGGAGTAAGCCTGATAGACTTTTCTGGGGAATTGCAATATAGGGTTCGCACGGAATAAGAAGAATATTAAAAGTAAACAGCGACGCACGGGTGAATGCTCCGGAAACAATAGTCTCTGTTTCTCCTCTGCACAAACGCAATCGGAGAAGCAGTCCGCACGTGTCTCCGTCGGGGGAATACACCAACCAAAGTTGCCAATACTAAATACTAATGATTGATATAAATGTTGGTATTGATATTGACATCTATTTTTGAATAGGTATACAGGACGTTTCTAACCTGCGCCTGCACTAAACTACCATTTTATATAAAGTCACTCCAGGCAGTACCTGTGAACAACTGGATCAGCAAGGGCACATCATCCACATTCTTGAGATGCGGACGGATGTTCTGGATACCCCGGGGCAGCTGGCTGGGGCCCTATGTTTGAAGTGCAGAAACTTGGGTGAGTCATACAGAGCGTTGTAGAGAAACTTGGTTGTAGAGAAACTTGGGTGAGTCATACAGAGCACTGTAGAGTAGCTTGGGTGAGTCATACAGAGCGTTGTAGAGAAACTTCGGTTAGTCATACAGAGTTTTATAGCGATAGTGTGGGCATGCGTGCTCGGGTCTTCGTGTTCGTATATGTCGGCTGACTTCTGTTCAAAACATATCTACAACAGTGTGTGTCGCGGTATGTCAGCGTAGACATCGGCATCAGTCAACGAATCTACACGACATAAGTGTTCTATATTAAGAGAGTCCCTTGTGCTCTCACCTCAATGGCCTTAACTCTTGTGTAGTCATTGATTATTATGTCTTTCTAGCTATAGAGTATATTATTCTTACCTCAGTGGTCGTGTCTGTTGTGTTCTCATTCAGTGATATGCTGGTGTTCCAACCGGTAGGCAAGCCCAACGTCTCGGCAAAAGCTGTACAATTTAGTGAATACCAGATTAAATATATGTGAATATACGTAGATATATATATATATATATATATATATATATATTATAGACTCGCAGAATTAATATGTATCCGATTTTCCCTTAGTTTATACGCGACTGCAGAACTCGGAATTATTTATGAATTGTTAGTGCAATTGCCTTCCTATGTAGAAATCACATACCTGTACTTGACCCGGAGTCCTGCTGAGAGAAGAATACAAATCGAATCCCAGCTGCCAGAGGAGAGGTTGGCAACATATTCGTAAGTAACTCATACGCGCACAGTAGAAGGAAGCTCGCGAATAGAACAACGAGATTGGTTCGGATATTTTTGTTCTCTGAAATGAAGTACACAGTTATCATGACCAGATATATGCGGCAAAAAGGCGGTGTCGTAACCAGTATGGCGGAGTAGGTATCTACATTTCCGACCGAGTCACAGACAAGTAATTGGGCATTACATTGATGCAAACGTCATGAGATTGAGCTACTTTATATGGTCATGCCTCATCGCCCCGTTATATTACTCAGATTAGACATACCGGTATCCAGGTGGGAGACCACCTTGACAACGGTTTCACGAGCCTGGCGTTGCACGGCAACCATGCCTGTGAAGGTTTGATGCTCGATCATCTGGCGGCACTTATACCGGATCTCTTTCTGCGACGCCTGAGCAGTGTGTTTATAGTTCATATTCACTTTGAACAAATTTTACGTGGAATCTTAGATCCCAAACCAGCGGATTTTTAAGTATGATATAAGTATATATATATATATATACATATATATATACGTAATCGGAATACAATGTATATACATTGCTATAACTCCTTACTTTGAGAGCCATAAAACCCACATTCAGAATATATGACGTTCGGCAACGTGACACACACTCTGTATACTGTCTCATGAGATCACTTGGTGTCTTCTTTGTCTCTATATATGAAAGATTGTTGTTCGGAGAAAGTGTTCTTTGTATGCCTTTAGTCGTATCGGTCGTGCACTCTTGAGCTTCGTGCACCTCACACCATGTTAAGTGTCTTTTGAAGGATATGTGGCATGATCACTAGTGTACTATGTGTAATATACTATTTGTAGTGTACTATATGTAGTGTTCTATAAGTAGTATACTATATACTATATGTTCTATACTATATGTAGTATACTATATGTAGAGCACTATATGTAGCTACTATATGTAGTATACTATATGTAGTATACTATATGTAATATACTATATGTAGTATACTATATGTAATATACTATATGTATTATACTATATGTAACTACACATTATATATGTATACTATATGTAGCTACTATTTGTAGTAAAATATCTGACGGCATTTGTCAGGTAGATACATTGTACTACACACAACGTCCTGTGATGGGAATGATACACTAAGTGTAGCGTCTCCCAATATGCACTGTGTATGCCATACAGTACACTTTCGGTAACGTCTTCTGCTAAGACTGTGACTTGTGTCATGTACATATTTCATACATCTATTGTGTCTTAATCCGAATTGTGTAGTATATGCCTTTGCCATACCTGTCCGTTTCTTAAACGCCCGTGCGACAGTTTCTTTGGGTTTGCTGAGTAGACAATGGCCACCGGGTTGTTGTGGTTGAACCAGTCGTGAGATCGATGTATGGGGCGGTAGCTATATATCAAGGACCAATCCGAATTAGTGAATGTATAACTATAACCAATCAGAAGCAAGCGTTGGAAACATACCTGACAGCTGACACGATAAAAATAG
>LUCW03002154.1:132500-147018 GCA_001586965.3 Sphaeroforma sirkka | reverse complement strand
GACTGGATGTTCACTAGATGTTCTCAACCTCTATACAGTGGAAGGAGGCGTCCACGAGCTGAGCACTTCAGTAGGCATAAGGGCAAGAAAATAGCTGATCGTTTCCGAATAAATATTTGTTGTCGCGCTAAATAAACACAACACACTTACTGCAAGCGCCAGAGGACAATGTGAGGACAATCCAGACTTCAGTGAATGACACATCAGTCGAAATGTTTAAGTTCTAAAGGCCCGATGAAAAAGTTAAGTGTAGATTCTTAACATTTGTCTCAATTCGGGCGAGTATTAGCTGTTATGTATAGATAAGAGTGAAATGTAGTACATACCTAGAACGAATTCCACTACGTCGCTGTCTCCTGCTTCCGTGTCAGCTTTGGGTGGAAAGAACTTCTGCACCATCTCTATATACATCTTCAGCAGGGTGAAGCACTAGGAATAGAGATGGTGACATGAAAGGGTAGTTTAGTGCCGCAAGTGAATCACGTGAAACTTTGAAATTGATTTCAACTAGCATCAATTCTGGCAGGAGGAGGGAAAGAAGTGGGATTCAGTGCTACAATGATAGAGCTTTGAATCTCATTCCCGAATATAATAGCAGGCATGGCTATTTGATTCGGGTAGGAAGGTAAAAGCGAATTCATCTTCAATACCAGCTCAAAGTGTGCAAACATTTTTGGAACCCACCTGACCAAATAACTTATCCACTTCTGCCGATAAGCGATCGACAAACGCACTCCTGGTCGGATCCGTTTCTGTCTCAGTGAGCTGCAAGTAGGACTTGCATGCCTTCATACCGACTGTAGGTCAATGGAATCGATATATGATCACCTTTGGGATCAACAATTACCCCTGTACCCACTACAACCCTAAAACAAACAACCAGCAGCCTTCTTACGACAGAGACTATCTACAAGGAAGTGAGGTGATATGTCTGTTATTGTTAAAACACCGTCAATTGGCCCATATAAATTCTGAAACTAGACAACAACCGTATTTCATATAACAATGAATACCTACAAACTCGCACACCAGACATACCCAGAAAACACTCGGCGATGCTGGCATTGAGACTACTTATATATAGAATTGGCCAACCGAGCGCGTCCACATCCCCCACCCGTCTGAGCACATAGTCACCGCAGACTAGCAGGAGCCGGGTGTGCACCGACAAAAAGGATAACTGTACCGCAGAGGTTAGAGGGCAAAGATTAGTGGTGATACAGGGACGCACGCGATCATAACATTGGTCGTTGAAACCCCAAACCTTAAACACAGCAAAGGCACGCAAAGGTATCATCACTCGTATAAGTGGCTGTCGAGACATGCACGCCATTATGTGGTGTAGTTCGGGAGGTACGATGGAATACGCTTGCAAGCGAGATAGATGTGATCGCTGTTAAATGCAACAGGAGAGTGAATGTCACGCAATGACAGGTCACATGTCGAAAGTGCAATGCAAAGTGTGAAAGACAGAGTAGGTTTGCTGGCAAGGCGGGATACCCCCCCCCCCTGACTTAAAGTGACACCACTGGCACGAACACCCGCTTAGAGATAAAGTACGATAGGGAGGGCGTCGACCAACCCAACCAAGAAACTAAAAAAGACACTACATACTGACAATCCGTACATACGAATCAAACTTACACACTTATACTACTGTTAGATGGATCGAAACCCTTACGTTCTCAACGATGGTCTCTTCGTCACCTCCATTGGCCAGAAAATTTCGAAACGTGTCCACGAACAGTGCATGATGTTCAGTCATCGACTGTGTGATACCCGGACACTCTCGTGCCCACACACGGCACTCGAGTTGATCATCGGGGATGTGTTCGAGTTTTTTGCTGGATCGCCTCTCCAGACACAACAAACCCTGGCTGTGTATGTGAATATATATCGGTATGTGTGTATATATTGGTGTGACTTCAGCTAGGCGAAAGTGAACGAGAGTTTTTGGATGTATGCGAGTACATATGTACAAACATGAGAAGGTAAGGTATGAAAGTAGAGTATATTAAAATGCACGAAATTCTATACATGAAAGTAACGTCAATATAGGAAGGTAAATGTGAGTATGTGAGCGAACGTAAGAACACACCGAGTGCACCGTGAGCATTCTCCATTCAATCACTCTCGCGGGGTAATGGATACTTCGTTCCTTGAACATCTACAATACTCCCTAGCGCATGCGAATCGGGACATATGGCTCGTGCGTACTGCATGCCTTCATGTAACGATACAAGTAATAAGCAAGCAGGAGTCACATCTCCATTCATACATTGAGATTGAAGTGAATTCGCGTTTACAACATCGCGACACCTCATTTCCTTTTCTAAAACGTAACGACCATGTTTTGTACTACAAAGCCAGCTAAGATCTCTGCTTCATTAACAGCCAGAAATCGGAGCTCATAGTAAAGAACACATACACCTGTCCATGATAACATACATTGTCTATCCCACATATCATACCTGCACACACTGAATCGAATCGGACACCCCACTACAGCCGAGGAAGAACAAGTACAAAGATAACTAAGAAGCCTGCTTGACCAACAACTAGACATCTGAGTCAATCATAAAGAACAAATACACCTGCTTAGGATAGCATGCACTGTTTAACACACAAACCATACCTGTACGCAAAAGATCTAACCCCAAACCATAGCCAAGAGTGAACAATTGCAAAGCAAACGCAGGTCCCTACTTCACCAACAACTAGGCATTTGAGCGCATAGAAAAGGTCAACGATAACGTACTCTGCTACACACACACACACACCTGTACACAAAGTATCCGGTCCTGCATCTTGGTAGCAATAGAAATAGTCACAAAGCAAGCGGCAAGGCGATATCGGCCCGTTCGCCCGGCCTCAGGGCTTCAGCAAGACTAGTGTCGCATTCCCTACATTGTAGAGTGTTGGAATGTATATGAGGACCAATTTAATACGCAGACATGTAGCTATTAGTACCCGTGATAGTGGCTATGCACAAGGTGCCTACTCACACAATTTGTATGTTGCTGGTAAAGAACACTATGGATGTTGTAGAAGAACTACTTTGCAACGGCAATCCGACTCACAAAACGCTTGAAACACCTGATACATTGGCAGAGTAACGGATATATATACATCCGATGGTATAATAATATTGAATCATCGGGCAGATGTATTGAACAAATAAGCACTGGAGAGCGGAGAAGAAAGAATCATGCACACTGAAACAACGCCAGCGATCACTTTTCCGACAATACATGCAGCACAACGAAGGTCAACTATACCCCAAAAAACATGGGTACACACACTGTATGTAGCAAGCTGTACAGCTACATCAGTTTGAAGGCCCCAGGTGAAATAACTTGAATCGCAGCTATTCGAAGTTGAGATTGCAAGTGTGCAACTAGCAGTGTGGGCGTGGTTTAAGATAGTACCGTAGTGGGTCTAGTGCCACGTTGCACTGGTGTATGCTACCAATGCGATTCACACGGGTGGAAGAGCGCTACACACATCAACCGAAACGGTTGGGTTGATACCACTGTGCGATTATTAGTACTTACTTCACATACTTCACCCAGTGGCCAATATACTGGTTGGTAAGCTGAATATACCTATGGCCAAAGTACTTCTTTGCTGGACTGCAGATTATATTGAAGGGTATTCTTCTGATAGCATGTTTATCCTATGCCTTAGTGCTAATACTATAAAAGAAAAACGGTATTCACAGATAAAACATGCATTCGCGAGCAGAATATATACATTCAAGTATGTACACCACCACAAAGACCGGTACAATATATAAACAAGTGACTGTGTGGTATCTATAGTCCTATACTATAATAAATTAGCCATTGTGCCCGATGGTATACTGCCGCAAAGCGAACACTCACAGGCACATACTGGTTGCTGTAGATATTCGATGTATGGCTTATTTCTAATGGATTCTCTATTGAAATTCTGTATTATTCTATTCAGCTAGGTGTAATATCGGCAATCCAGTAAAATAAGCCGATGTTGACCATTGGAACGGCTCCTGAGATGGTATACTGCCACGTAGCAGACACTTACAGACACATCCTGTTTACTGCAAATATGAAATACACTACCTATATCTCTTGTATTCTCTATAAACGTTTTATATTTATATGTATAGCCAGGTTTATAGTCCGCAATGCAGTACAATATGCCGCCCTAGTCCAATTGATCGGCTCTAGTGCTCGATTGTTCACTACCGTGAAATTGACGCATACAGGAACATACCTACAAATACGGATATGAATACATTGACTATAGGTTGTGTATTTGCTACTGTTCTATATTATATTATCGTATGGTAGTAGAATAGACCTCCAACTACAACGTATTAGCTTCAGTACTTGAATGGATACTGAACATACTGATACATACCTTCTACTGCCGCTGTCAATACATCGGCGATGCTCGTATTCCCGCTGACTACGTTACAGCTATAAAAAAAATCCAGGTATGATATCAAAAGCTTACAGCATTCACTTCTATACCACGGAAATTACAACATATGTATTGGTCTGTTAGTAGTATGTTCGTGATATGTTAGGCTGGTAGCATGCCAGTAGTATGCTAGTAGAATGTTAGTGGTGTGTATGCTAGTAGTATGCTAGAGTAATATTAGTAGCGCATTAGTAGTGTGTTGGTCGTATGTTATAGTAGATGTTAGTAGTATTTTAGTAGTATGTTAGTAGTAGTATTATGACAGTAGTAGTAGCATAAGTCGCTTGCATATATCCGCTTGCCAGCCTCTTGCGTTCTCCAGTCTACACGCAAGTCAAAAGCCAATGAATTGCTATTTCTAGAGTTTGGCGCTCAATTTGATCTACCAATAAAAATGAAGACATCAAGTTGTGCAACATTCGGCGAGTTGGGTTCCTGATGGTAAGTGGTAGATGGTAAGTGGTAATTAGATTAACAATACGAAGTATCATATAATGATGTATAAATATATTTAATTAATAATATATACAATAAAGTATTACGTGTTCGTGTTCATATACATTTAAACATGTGTGTACATCGAGGCAGGTAGTTTACGTAGGATTAGTATATACACTCTGAGGACAGCAAGACCTTATGCCCAGCAGCCACATTGCGAGAACATCTAAGCTATAGTGTCTTGGTGTGTATATCGACCTTCACTGCCACGAAGAACGCCACAAGCAAACTTACTTATCATATGACGCAATATAAGATTTTAGACCACAAGACCTATTTTTACTCTACAGATTGCTAGTCGTTACCTTGCTACTTGCACGTCTAATCCACTCACGATATATATAAGTACACCCACACACCCACACCCACATGGGTGCACATACAAACACATACACACTCACAAACGTGTGCGTGTACACACACATACACACACACACACACACACACACACACACACACACACACACACACACACACACACACACACACACATATATGCATTAATAAAATGTCACACGATGATATGAATAACAACAATCGACGACCTGTCGAGCGATCTCGCAGCCTCGTTTGTAATTGCACCAGAGGATCACTTCTCAACCGATGCTCCCCATCCAAGGTAAGGTACTATCCAAGCTACACAATAAAATAACTGTATATAGACTATTTAGATAATGGCCAAAAGGTTTATATTTAAAAGAATTGTATACAAACTACATATATATAGGGGCGAAGTACAGGTGTATTTGTATGACATTCGTACAAGCCGAAGTACACACGCACACACCACTCACACATACACACACACACACGCACGCACACGCACGCACACATCACACACACACATCACACACACATCACATCATCATCATCATCATATATATATATATATATATATAAATATGTATGTATGTATGTATGTATGTATGTATGTATGTATGTTTGTATATATATATATGTATATGCCGAAGCCTTTGCATAAAGTCGAAGAGCCATGTGTTGGCGTATGTGTACTATATATGTACAAGCAGAAGTGTTAAATATTGGCGTATGTGTACTACATGCATAATCGCCGCAGAATTCAATATATGCGTATACGCGTATATGTACCACAGGTGTATTCATAGACTAGACCTATGGATTACGTGCGTAGCTCTCGCTTCTACCACACAATTTGAAAAGAGATCATTTGAATCTGTTACATAAATAGAATGAGCTCAATATTCGTTGGTATATATGTGTGTGGCGCAGGGACCCAACAGCGCCCATCTGTTTACTTACATTTACAAAAAGCATACTTTTAGTACCGCGTGCAACATGCAAACGTTGCTCACGTATACCGAATGCATGGTTTGCTTGTTGTGTAAAAAGTTCATACTTGGCCTATATTGGCTGGGGTATATAGCTCCGTTTTCGTCTGCTACGGTGCATGAGTTGCATGTGTAGTCTCCGAACACACGAATTTAGGCTACCTGTTGCGAGGCAATGTATGTTTGTGGTGCGTATCTGGTAGAAACCAGATCCTTGTCATACCATCGTCGCGGTTAATGCATATATATATGGTCAAACCTTTGTTATCTATGGTGAGCTAGGTTTGTATATTCCCCTGTGACTACAGCCTCAATCCAATAGCCCTTTTCTGTCTCTATTCTTTTAGTGGTCAGCTTCGCTCAGTTCTACATACTATCATTGTAACACCCACACCTAACAAGAGATATGTCTGCATGTGATTTCCAGATACGGCCTTGTCAAACCTCGCCAGGCGGTCACTGGTCAGAACGAGCGTCGTCGACAGTTTCTTTTACGGTTGCGTGAGCGGCGCGCAGATTTCTATGCGCTGGCCCATGGTATCGCACTTGGGGATAGCCCACACGCTCAAGGCACAGTCGATCCTAGCGAGGGTGTAGGGGATGGGAGACCAGAGTGTATAATAGATGCACCGGAGGAGAACGATACAGCAGATGCGGAGGGTGTACGAGATGCAGAGGCAGATGCAGATGAGGATGGGGATGGGGATGGAGGTGTAAGAGAGTGTAGAGCTGGCAGGGGAACTGAGGCTGAGAAGGTTTGTGACACTGGAGGAGAAGAGACTGAGATTGAGCATACAGCGCCCGCCCGGGTTGCTAGGGAACGAGGGACCAAGAGAAGGGGAGATGACGATGAGATTGTGCAGCCTACCAGCAAATGGATTTGCCAAGACGAGGTGGTGGCACCGTCGGAACAAAGCCAAATTCACGGATATAGAGAGCGCAAGTATAAAGATCAGGTACGTTGGTATGGTTGCTTGTGTCGTGGTAGCTGTTCAAAGGCTAGTACTCTTGCATCTACTGATGTTCCATAGGAAAGTGTGTGTTGCAAATCAGATGTATATCCAGGTGTATATCCCACCCACGCATTCGATCACTGTGTGCACGTCGAGATTCAAGCCCGTGTAGCTCATTCGAGTACAACCAACGAATGTGTGTGCGTCCAAAGGAGCCTGCGCGTGTACGTATACCTCCTTGTAGTAAAATGTCTCGTTGAAGGACAGGTTGGTAGAGTGCGACTGAATATGAGCTAATGTACCAACAACGGTTTGCTGTAGTCAGTGCATATATATCTCATTTCAATAACACGTTGTAGGTAGTGTCTGCTGCAGTGCACCGGTGCTGTGGGTGATACCAGTGCTGGATAGATGTACTAGAGGATGGCTGAATATGTATATATACACATGAGTACATATATACACACATATCAATGTAAAAATCTATCCACATGAACAATTCTGTGTAAAAGTACTTTAAATGTATGAGAATTTCTAGATTATTTCTATAAGTATATATATATATATATATATATATATGTGTGTGTGTGTGTGTGTGTGTCTGTGTGCGTGTGCGCGCGTGTATATATATATCCACGTTACACTGGCCTGCTTAGTTCCTGAGATCTATCGGCCTCACTGTGTTGCATGGGCAGTTAATACTGTGAGTTGACAACATACTCACACACACACACAGACACGCGCGCGCGCGCGTCTGGACATCTTATTTGTTATAGGGACCGACAGTGTCTACAACGGCCCTAAACTTGACAAGCCTTTACCTGGTATTGAGTCACCAAGCGCATGTCTGATACTGAATTTCCAAGCGTATGTATTGAAATAATGAACCCACATGCTCATATCTGGGGATGAATCAACAGGCCCATATCCGGTATTGAATGCACACGTTCGTAGCTGTTGCTGAATTCTGAATTCCCCTGGCATCAACACATCACACAGCTCATGCTTTCCGAGTGGATGGTTGAGAAACCCGAAGCCTTTGCCACAGAGTGGTTGATGAAAACATGCCCCATCGGCAAGAGGTGTATGGTTGTATCCTCACAAGGCCAAACACGAGCGTTTCGCCGCAACGGCTACTGTATAGAACGCTTCGACTCGGCGTTACCTGGAGGCAGGTATGTGCATGAGTGTGCTGTGTGTCTATTTCGTTGTTGTTTGTGCACATGTGAGCTGTATGTCTATTTGGTTGTTGTATGTGCACATGCGAGCTCTATGTATATTTGGTTGTTGTATGTGTACATGTGAGCTGTATGTCTATTTGGTTGTTGTATGTGCTCATGTGAGCTGTATGTCTATTTGGCTGTTGTATGTGCTCATGTGAGCTGTATGTCTATTTGGTTGTTGTATATGCACATGTAAGCTGTATGTGTATCGGCTGCTGTGTATCGAAGAGCAACTGTGAATGAGGGCAGAAACAGGTTTAGAACATTCACTCTACAACCAAGTTATAGGCCGCCTAAGCGAGTATCAGGTACTTGCTAGGAGCGTGCACAGGTAGTCTCAGCAGTGGACGCACCGCGCTACGTCGTGGGGTGTCTGTCTGCTCATCCGCATATTGATAGACTTTATTGTCAACGCGAGACTCACGAGTACGTGGTATATATTTAGCGGGTGGTTAAAGTTAATCGACTTCGATATATATCCGCTTTTAGTATATAGGTTGACTGCCCCCCAGATATACTGTACACGGGTTAAAATAGTGACCCTATGGATTGGCCTGTGTCCCAATGAACAGGTCTATTGGCAGGGGCGCGCAGGAGTACTGCATCCTAGACTGCATCTTAGACGAACAGGAGAGGACCTTCCATGTGCTCGATGTGATGTGCTGGAAAGGCCAACCGCTGTACGATTCGGACACAGAATTCAGGTGTGACAAATTGGCTTTTATGATAATTGGCTTTTGTGACAATTGGCTGAACAAAACTTTTGTTTTCACTTCATTTTTTTATTTTTCATAAAGATATCTAAAGTTTCGAACTTCTACACTCGCCTTTAATTTCAAACCAACTTTTTACTATTTATTATTCTCATTCCGATATTCCAAGTACCGAACTTTAATCCATCACATAAACAATATCTAATTATTTCACTTTAAACTTTTAATTGCTGTTTCAGCTTGAACTCTGTACGGTTGCTGTTTCAACTCGACTTTGTGCGGTTGCTGTTTCATTTGGAAGTTTGTGCGGTTGCTGTTTCAATTTGGACTGGCATCTACAGGGGTTTTATGCAACCAATGAGCAAATTTTTGGGGTTAGGAAACGGGTTCACACTGCTTTCTACTATGGACTATAGACTGTATGTAGGTGCTCCGTACGTTAGCGATGGTACAATTTATGCTGACCGTGCGCTTTGCCTTGCTCTTTGCCTTGCTTGCAGGTTCTTTTGGATCCAAATCAAACTGCAGGAAACCGATGGGATTGGCCAGTTCAGCCGCTACAACCCCTACCGATTCACAGTCATACCCTCTGCGCCATGTGATGGTAAGGCTATCACGGCTCTGGTAACCCAGGTAGCCTCAGCCAGAGTAAAGCCTAAGGGGGTTGACGGTGTACTGTTCTATGATAAGGAGGTGCGGTATTGTGCCGGGCGCAACCCGGCCGTGCTGTGGCTGAAGCCGGAAATGCTCGAGGACATACTGTACGAGAGTGCGACCACCCCTGAGCCTATGCGACGTGAGCCGTGACAAGCGTTCGCGAAGGAGGAGACGGCTGTTAAATAAGAGGGATACGTGGGCGTACAGAGATGGGGATAACACTGACAGGTGACTCAAGCTAATATAAGAGTGTATGAGCACCTCACGCATGGCTACAAGGCTTGTTCTGGGTTGGGATACTCTCGGGTCTGTATGCGTATCTATATAACACTGACAGGTGCCTCAGGCTAATATAAGAGTGTATGAGCACCTTACGCATGGCCACAAGGCTTGTTCTGGGTTGGGATACTATCGAGTCAGACCTAAATTCAATATAACACTAACAGGTGCCACAGGCATAAATAAGAGTGTTTGAGCACCTTACGCTTGGCTACAAGGCTTGTTCTGGGTTGGGATACTCTCGGGTCAGACCTAAATTCAATATAACACTGACAGGTGAATCAGGCTGATATAAGACGCATAGCTACAAGGCTTGTTCTGGGTTGGGATACTCTCGGGTCTGTATGCGTTTCTATATAACACTGACAGGGGACTCAGGCTAATATAAGAGTGTATGAGCACCTCACGCATGGCTACAAGGCTTGTTCTGGGTTGGGATACTATCTTCTCTGGCACCACTTCTTTTTTGGGACATATATGGCCAGAAACAGCATGCGCGCTCCCAGAGTTCAATTCCGGTGCATTACCCTAGTCATACGCCACATCAACGGATTAGATTACAAAGGCAGTCGTGCGCTTGGGAAGATTACCGAGGCTTATAACTGGGCAAATGGACATGACTCTGTAGAAGAACACTGTAAATAGAACAGAAAGATAGGGGATCGATCTAACGTCCAAAATAGACGCAGGCAGTGGTAAAGGTTCGGCGATTGATACGTCTATATGGGCAGATTAACGTGGCAAATTGACATGACCCTGTAGAAGAAAAATATAAATAGAACAGAGAGATAGCGGATCGAACTAACGTCGAAGAACCATAAAATGGACGTGGGCAATGGTAAAGGTGCCGCGATTAATACGTCTATATGGGCAGGTTAACGTGGCAAATGGACATGGCCCTGTAGAAAACAATAGTAATCGATCAGAAAGATAGGGGATCGAACTAACGTCCGAAAATGGACGCAGGCAATGGTAAAGGTTCGGCAATAGATACGACTTATATTGGCAGGTTGTGCTTTCAGCCCGAGAGATTCATATCCGTAACTCGAACACCAGCAGTCCTTCCGAATCGAAGTACATAAATGCCTTCCGTATCTCATAAAACATACATTCGTAGCCACTCAACAGCAGACATGTGTAGTAACCAATTATGTGCTCAAGCTAGTCAACGTCGTAATAGGGGACACTATCGAGAGATCGGATCTTTTAATTCATCGCCGTTCGCATCTTTCTGTCCGCCCCAGCTTTCCGGTTGTGGTTGCCAAATCTGCTTTTATTCTTATCCCTATGCGCCTTGTCTCGGTCACTCAGCTCATCGTTCTTCACCCCGCTAGGCCCATTCGTTGACCCCCCCCTTCCTCTGCCACGACCCTTCCCACTCTCCCCAGTCTTCGCATACGAACCAGCAAACGTACCCGACTCTGTATTAGTATTGCTATGACTATTATTGGATAATTGGCCACTACTGGCGCCGGTAGTACCTCCTCTACCTTTTCCCCTCCCCCTACTCGGTGCTTGCGAGCCCGAAGTCTCTTTATTCGTGTCTTTAGCACCCCCCGTCTGTTTCCCCCTGCCTCTAGCTGCACTATCACTACTGCCACTATTACCACTTTTACCACCCGCTTTCTTGTTATCGCGTCGGTTGTTCTTCATACCACTTTGTGTGGTGTTAAGTCCACTTTGGATAACGCCGTTACCACTACCGCCGTTATTACTACCTCCATTACTACTATCGTTGTTGCTTTGGTTTAAACTGTTTTTGTTGTCTTGTGTACGCTGCGCGTCGGCTGTATCGTCCGCTACGCCCACCGCCAACGAATCAAACGTGTCATCGTATTCGTCGTCATACTGTGAGAAAACAATTGAGATGAGTACTATAAATACGGATAGCGAAATAACGGACGAATTCAAGGGACCATTGATATGAATACTACAAATACAAATTAGCTTACGAAAGAACGAACGAATTCAAGTGAATCTTCAGAAGGATGGTCGCACGTATTGTGATAAGGAAGGCAGATAGTAAGTGCAAATAAGCTTACGAACGAACGGATTAACGACAATGTCGTCTACATCTTCGAACTGTATTGTGATAGGAAAGGCAGATAGCAAGTGCAACTAAACATACGAACAAATGAATTGAAGACATCGTCGTGGGTACTGTGACAAGTAAGACAGCAAGTACCGTAAAGCTTGATAAATAGACAAACCAGAATTATTATCATACAAATAGGTATACGACAATTGGACTAAAAGGTACCATAGTACACATAAGGCAGCAAGTATCGTAAAGCTTGGTAAAAGGACGCATCAGAAGTAGCATCGTATTTGTCATCGGCATCAGAACATGGGAAGTCAAACAAAACCCATAACAACTACACATACAGATAGGCATACGACAATTGGACTCAAAGGTACTTTAGTACACAAAAAGTAGCAAGTACCGTAAAGCTTGATAAATAGACAAACCAGAAGTATCATCATACAGATGGGTATACGACAATTGGACTAAAAGGTACCATAGTACACGTAAGGCAGCAAGAATCGTAAAGCTTTATAAAAGGACGCATCAGAAGTATCATCGTATTTGTAATCGGCATCAGAACGTGGGAAGTCAAACAAAACCCATAACAACAACACATACAGATAGGCATACGACAATTGGACTCAAAGGTACCATAGTACACATAAAGTAGCAAATACCGTAAAGCTTGATAAATAGACAAACCAGAATTATCATCATACAGATGGGTATACGACAATTGGACTAAAAGGTACCATAGTACACGTAAGGCAGCAAGAATCGTAAAGCTTTATAAAAGGACGCATCAGAAGTATCATCGTATTTGTAATCGGCATCAGAACGTGGGAAGTCAAACAAAACCCATAACAACAACACATACAGATAGGCATACGACAATTGGACTCAAAGGTACCATAGTACACATAAAGTAGCAAGTATCGCTAAGCTTGGTAAAAGGACGCATCAGAAGTATCATCGTATTTTTTATCGGCATCTGAACGTGGGAAGTCAAACAAACCCATAGCAACTACACACACAGATAGGCATACGACAATTGGACTCAAAAGATACCATAGTACTCATCTTCATAGAACGAGAACATCTTTAAATACAGATAGGACTACGACAATTGGACTCAAAAGATATCATAGTACTCATCTATATACAGCGAGAGCAGCTTCACAGAGAGTATGCTGAAGCGCAGGAGCGTATGCGGACCAAGCTTACATCCATGTATGTATATGTGTGAGTATGTATGTATGTATGTATGTATGTATGTATGTATGTATGTATGTATGTATGTATGTATGTATGTATGTATGTATGTATGTATGTATGTATGTATGTATGTATGTATGTATGTATGTATGTATGTATGTATGTATGTATGTATGTATGTATGTAACAACGGTGTTCTTATAACATGTATTTCATCCAGCCCAATGTCCTTGCCCTGTGGCATTTTGATTGTAGATTCCAATGCTTTGTACTGTTTTGGCGCCACTCGCAAACAAGTCTCTCTGTCACATATATCTGTAGTGTAATAAGATGTAAAAACACTTCGCTACCTAAACGAGCCCAATGGCCTGAGCGGTAGTCAAGGGAACGGATTGCTCACGAAGCGAGTTCTTATAACCTCCATGCATGCCAAGATGTATACGCACACCAGAAAGTAAAGTGGGGTGGAGAGCGGGGGGGGGGGAGTGCAAGCAGAGTGGGTGCACACTAGACTAGGGATAGAGTAAAGGTCGGATGGGCATTCACAGATGATATACTACACCTCACCACTCATTCGCTAGGGTACTAGATAGGCCGTGCAAGTGAAGGGAGACTATTGGCAGCCTGGCCGACACAATCCTCTATACGGACACACCATCCCCAGGCCAGTGAAATAGGCGGTAGCTGTAGGTCACCATAGGGCGGTAGCTGTAATAGGTAGCCATAGGTCATCTCGCATCATCCAAGACGACGAGACAGTGCCTACTGAGCATGCATGCACACAAAAATTAGACTAAACAATGGTTTGCAGGGTCACACACATGTCCATACCAGAGCGATATAGCAGGCGTACAATCCTGCACGAACACACACACACACACACACATCTGTTGCATACCAAATCGTAAGCTTTAAATTTAGCGTTCTTATAACCTCTCATATCTACTGTGTCCAAACCCGCCTCCTTCGCCTCGAGCTTGGCAAGCCGAGCCTCCTACAGTTACCGCAACGGCAAGGAAAAAACGTAACGACCGGTGAATATACGTTCAATGTGAATGCACAAACGATTGATATAAAAACAGTACCACTTCCCTAGAATGACATACTCATCAGAGGCAAAACGTACTGATTGAGATTGTATTTCAAGCGATGGACCGTACATTTTGATAACAAAACGTAC
>LUCW03002154.1:120000-127500 GCA_001586965.3 Sphaeroforma sirkka | reverse complement strand
TATATATATATATATATATATATATATATATGCGTTGTAACACTAATACATATAAACACTCCAAGGCATACATAATTGATTGGAGATGAAGTGGACGAGATAGCCAGCACCTCTGACAGGACGTCGTGCGGCGCGCGACTGTGAGGTGGATGCTGGCACTACACATAAGCAAACTAAAACGCACTAATCAACAAAGTACATACAAATATATACTTCGAACTACTCACTTACATACAAACCCCATACATACGCATATTAACGTATATGTATGTCTACACGAACTCTACTACACGGTACGCTTACTGGGGTGAAGGTGAAGTCGACGACAGGGTCAGCATCTCGGACAGGACGTCGTGTGCGCGATTGAAGTGGATGAAGCACACGCGGTGTCCGAGCATCTCATCCAGGAAAGCACAGTACTCGGCGGCTATAGTCTGGTACAGGAGTCCAATTCAACAAATTATAGGTGCAGCTCCGAAAAAAAAGGAACCAAGATGAGGTTGGGGCCAAATGCAGGAAGACTCGCGAGTTGTGTGTGAGTGTGAAGTGTAAAGTCTAAGCTAAGACCGCATCGGGCTCGACTGTAGTAGGTTGGTGAAAGCATGATAGCCTGTGACAACACCAAACTTCAGCTGGATCTAACTTAATGGACCTACATATATATTGGATCTAACTTAATGGACCTACATATATATATATATATATATATATATACACATAGATGCATACATACATACATACATACATTACATATACATTACATATATATATATACATACATACATATTTGAAACTGCGCCTAGCATCGGTTACCACTTGCTACCAGACCTAGTAATCGCACTCACCTTGTCTCCCGCATACCGTAGGGATGTCAAGGGCTGTACATACTTCACAGTCGAGTAGGTGTGTAGCGTGTTTAAAAATAGAATACTACTCCGTTGCCATAGCAACGCGAGGTCCGCAGAGTTTTCCTTGGCCGAGAATCTGTACATGGCCGGGTACGAGTGGTTGTAGAATGCACACGCCCTCGGCACAAAATCACAGAACTGCCAGTGATAGGAATGTACAGTGATAGGAATGTAGGAAGGTACATGCAAGTTAGTGATAGAGATAAGTGATAGAGATAAAGGGAGGCACACACAAGTAGGGGCCGAAAAGATGAGTGTACAAACAACTATAGCATCACGAAGATGTATTATTGAACCCAACAAATCAACCGGTTATCAATACAAAATGTCTTGCCACAGTCTCATAACTGCAGTGGACAGATATATGTAAAAGAGTGAAGTGAGTTGAGAAAGGTGACCGTGTTGATGGGATACGAAGGCACATCATAAGTATATTCTACCAGGCACACCCTATCATCATACTATGAATATATATGTGGCTCGAGAGGGATGGTTTACATATATACATGCATGACACATAATGACATATAAATATATATTATATTATATGTATATCTTCATAAATACATACGCACATACACACGTCCAGACGTCCAGACGTCCACACATACAGACGTCCAGACGTCCAGACGTCCACACACACAACACGATATATATATACTTCTAAAAGACTACAAATAGTCAATTCTCAGGTAGTAAATAGGATAGTAGTTAATAAGACTAATGAAAAGATATACATATCTATTTATATATATATATATGTATATATACTATACACACACACACACACATATATATATATATATGCGTATGTGTATATATATAATATATATATAATATAACATAATATTCATATGCATGGACATACATGGATGCATGGATGCATGGATGCATATATGTATTGTAATATAGTATATGTATATATATAATAATATACATATAATAATAATAATAATGCCAATCAAAAGATTGTTACGGCACATGGATAATATACACCAATGCGCTGCTGTCCTCAACCCAGCATGTGCTGGACTTGACTGCATGTACCTCCATAAAATAACATATATAATATTATATGGCATGTATAATAATAATAATATGTATATATATTAGTGTATATTGTATTACATATAATAATATTATGTTGTATGGCTATTAATATTAATAATATATAATATATGGTTATGTATATGTAATAATATTGTAATAATATGTATGTATAATATGTATATAATATGCCATGTAATAATATGTATGTAATAACCATAATAATATGTTATATTATATATACATAATATAATAATAATAATATTAATAATAATATAATAATATTAATAATAATATGTAATAAATATATATGTAATAATATATATTGCATATATATATATATATATATATATATATATATATAATATATATGTAATATATAATATTGTAACTGTATATAATATGTATATATATATATGTATATATATATAATTATATATATATAACTATATAATATATATATATATATATATATATATATATATATATATATATATATATATATATATATATATATATATATATATATATATATATATATATATATATATATATACATACATAAACATACGTGTACAGCAAAACTACCTGCAATACACTGGATATCTGTTGGTATACTTTTATCAGAGCATTTAAGGTCCAAGAGAAGTCCATCATATTTCCCAGCCATTGGGAGGCAATGTCAATGGACGGTGCCCTGCCCGAGTCCCATTCTCTAAAGGACAGGTGCCGGTACAAATGAAATTATAAAACCAAAAGTAAGATCAGTATCAATGATACGTGCTGAAATTTGATAACTACACGCATAGTCGAGCAACAGGTTTATATGTATCTTAATATAACACCCCGTTGCTATAACAACGCAAGTTCAAGATAAGGCGGAAGCACACCTTACGCTGACCTTCTAGAATTATACATACTGAACATTGCCAGATATAGACCCCACACACATCATCATAAAACAAGCAGCACACACCTGGCCTTGGTCTCCATCTGCGCAAACATGTCCACAATCATTGGAACGGCCTCTTCTAATTCGGACGATAACTGCGTAGAGTTGAAGTTTGTCCAGAAAGTTAGTGTACACCGAGTATCTCAACGACATGTAACCCCCCGGGCGATATGGGGAGTTTAGTCAATGCAAAGAAAAATATATGTATGTAGATAAACAGCAATCACCCACACAAACGCGTACGTATACAAACATATACACATACAGACACACACACACACACACACACACACACACACACACATATATATATATATATATATTAAGATACATTGTGAGCATGCATGTTTCTATCACTATGTAACTTCCTGTATTCTTGCACCTCCATAAAGATTGAACCATCGACAAACATATACATTCTCACGCATACTGCCCACTTCAACGTGTAGCACACCTTTGGTTGTAGCGTACACAGACTGGCTATCATCTTGGCGACGAGCGCTTGATTGTCCTGACCAAACACGGCGCAGAAATTCATTATGCTAATTGGTGTGCAAGCAAGTTTAGTAAGTTAGTCAAAGTGTATGTGATTGGTGTATAGATAAGTGAAAAGTGTATGTGATTGGTGTATAAATAAGTCAGAGTGTATGTGATTGGTGTACAAATAAGTTAGATTGTATGCGATTGGTGTACAAATAACTAGAGTGTATGTGATTGGTGTGCAAGCAAGTTTAGTAAGATAGTCAGAGTGCATGTGGTTGGTGTACAGATAAGTTAAATTTAGAGTGTATGTGATTGATGTACAAATAAGTTAGAGAGTATGTGATTTGTGTACAGATAAGTTGGAGTGTATGTGATTGGTGTACAGATAAGTTGGAGTGTTTGTGATTGGTGTGCAAGCAATTTTAGTAAGTTAGTCAGAGTGCAGGTGATTGACGTACAAATAAGTTAAAGTTAGAGTGTATGTGATTGTTGTGCAAACAAGTTAAAGTTAGAGTGTATGTGAATAGTGTGCAAGCAAGTTTAGTAATTTAGTCAGAGTGCAGGTGATTGACGTACATATAAGTCAACGTTAGAGTGTATGTGATTGGTGTGCAAATAAGTTAAAGTTAAAGTGTATGTGAATGGTGTGCAAGCAAGTTTAGTAAGTTAGTCAGAGTGCAGATGATTGACGTACAAATAAGTTAAAGTTAGAGTGTTTGTGATTGGTGTTCAAATTAGTTGAAGTTAGCGTGTATGTGAATGGTGTACAAGCAAGTTTAGTAAGTTAGTCAGAGTGCAGCTGATACACGTACCAGCAAGTGCCAGAGAGAACCTTTTCCGATGCGATTGTGCATGTATTTATTATGTCACGATGACCCACAGACTTAACACTTGCCATTGGGTACAGGACTAACCGCTCAGCGCCGGGCGTGGCCGTCTCAACATGTGCCGTTATGTAAGCGTAGACATATGAGACATCTAATCTACACGCATTGCATTGGCACTTATGCGTGTAGATTTATAAACGCCCACACATAGGACTGAGCAAATGGCAAGCCGCCAATTGTACCCGTGATATATGCAGGAGATAAGATAACAGAAACGAAACGCCCTCCAGCTTTGCTTTAGTTGTTGGTGAAAACGTTGAATACGCGGTTGGATACACACGGGAATGTGAATAAGAAAGGTCGTGAATGTTCACCGTGACCGTGTACATCTACGAGCGAATACGTACTTGTAAACCACTACGCGTGCATGCAAGACGTTTACGTGGCCACACACCAGCCCACATGGTATGTGGTCGCATAATCACCAACATACATATAATGGTAAACAGCGTTTTGAGGGTTTTAGGGTTTTTGAACCGTAAGACCGTAAAACCCTAAACTCATTCGTAAGTTGACTACAGATAATGAGTCGTGTCGTGTATGGCACAAACAAGCACAAACGCAATGCACAGGCGATTGCAGGGCCACCATCACACCAGAGCAAATAAGTGAACGGAAATCAAATCAACAAGCAGCAGCAATTCAAGTACAGTTAACACACTCCTACAATGAATGGCATGTGGACGACAGTCTGTGTGTACACATATGCATGGATAGGAGTGAGTCAAGTACAGTGAACACACTCCTACAATGAAAGGCATATGGACGACAGTCTGTGTTTACACAGATGCATGGATAGGAGTGAGTCAAGTACAGTTAACACAATCCTACAATGAAGGGTATATATGCGAGAGTCAGAGTATGCACACACGCATGGATAGGTCATGACAGCACACATGCCTACATCACCGACGTATGTCAAATAGCTGGTAGTCGGTTCAGCGTATCCACGTTGAGATACGCTTCGCATGTACAACGCATTTGGCACGTGTACCTATAGTACTACTACACACAAAAGCCGTGGTGGCCTGAAGGATATAGTGTAGCCCATTGCACCCTCAAAGGGTGCCTACCCAGGAACACTCATAAACTTTCTCTTGTGCCTACCTACAAACACTCAGAAACTTTCTCTTGTGCCTACATAAAAAAGCTCAGAAAATTCCTCTTGTGCCTACCCACATACACTCAGGATCTATCTCTTGTGCCTACCTAGGAACACTCAGAATCTTCCTTTTGTACAGGGTGTTGCCGAGTTGTACTTCCGTGACTCCTTTCTTCTGGGCTTCTTTCGCTGTGCATAACCGCAGACAAATCTTGAACACAGCATGCTGTAGTTCCTTCTCAGTCCTCCCCGGCCTGTCATCGTCACCCGGGGAAGTCTTCAGCGAGGTTTTTCTCGAGCCTAAGCCAGGTTTATCTGATGGATTGCTTGTGACTTTGAGTAGCGACTGGTACGGCCGCGGGCACAATCGGAGATATGATTCCAAGAACACTGGGAAGTGCTCGGACGTTGACACCTAATGCAACAACGCACCGTGGTAGACAGGTGATGAGTCATCGATGAGTCATCACGAATTCCTCGAATATATATATATATATATATATAATACAAATATACATACATACATACATACGTTCATGATACATACATATATACATACATACATAAGCATGTACATATGTACGTACGTACATCAAAACACACAGAAATACATACATAATATATGATTTATATATATATATATATATATATATGTATATGTATATATATATATGTATATATATGTATATATATATATATATATATATATGTATATATATATATATATATATATATATATGTATATATATATGAAATATATATATATATATATATAATGTATATATATATATATATATATTATAATATATATATATATATAATATATAATATATAATATATATAATGTATAATATGTAATATGAAATATATATATAATACATTATAATATATACATATAAATATAATAATGTAATATGCATTATTATGTATTATAATAATAATATATGTATGCCATAATAATGTATTATATAATATAATGCATAATATATGCACATATAATGCATTTATGCATATGTATATATGTATTGTTATGAATGGTTATGGATGTATACTTGCATGTAATATAATATGTGGCTATAATATATAATACATATAATAATAATATTATGTATTATGTAATATGTAATATAATGCATATGTACATATTATGATAATAATATTACATATTATTATTATTATATTATGTATAATAATATGTTATATATTATTAATAATATGGCATATGTATTACATATTATATAATATAATATGTATATATATGTATTATGCCATATGCAATGCATTATTCATATATACATATGTAATAATATGCATTGCACATGCATTATTATAATATATATATACAACATAATATGTATATATATGGCTATATATATGTATATAATATAATGCATACATATATATATATATATATATATATATATATAAATATATATATATTCATATATATATATATGTATATATATATATATATATATATATATATATATATATATATATATATATATATATATAGATATACAAATACATATATATATGTATATGTATGTATATGTATATATATATACTATATATACTATATATATATAGATGGATATTGAAGCCATAGCCTGAGACAACTGTACATCAAGAATCCCAATCTGACCTACCACATCCCAAAAGAGTTTCCATGGCAGCGCGAGCAGTCTTGATAAATCTTCTAACATATTCTGTATGTAGTCATCGCGAAACGATTCCGTGCTGAAGTAGAGAGATAAATCATGATCTCGTTGACTCTATTTAGGCTATTTTTTGAGCGTAAAGTAGATACATATTGCGACTTTGGGCTCCGTATTGACCGTGGTAAAGTAGCCGTCCACCTAAATAATAATAAAACACAGAAAGGAATACAATCTTTGACGAGACACACTCAAGCCATATACAGCCAGGTTACAGCTTCTGGTTCTAATTCCGAAGTCCGAAAATGTATATATAAATAAACACGTACCTTTCAGAAGCAGCTATATACGGCAATATATCCATACCGCGTCTATTAAATAATATAACGTAGCTCACTAGCAAGTCACTATGTGCGAGAAGAACGATGAAGAGTTCGTAGATGTGGAATACACTCGAGCTTTT
>LUCW03002154.1:110000-112500 GCA_001586965.3 Sphaeroforma sirkka | reverse complement strand
TATGCTCTCTGGGGGGTGGTTATGCGCGTGTGTGTCTGTGGCCGTCTCGTTTGTATCTTTATCTACCCCGTCTGGTGTATTGTTTTGGCTCGGGTGTGTGTGTGTGGTTGTCTGTGTGGTTGTCTGTGTGTCTGGTATCTCCCCTTCCTCCAGTCCACTGTCCTTCCTGGATTCGGTCGATGGCTTATGGTCCAATTCTTGCGCTTTGAGTTTCTTCTTGGCTTCCTTCTGCCTCTGCTTTTTCTTCTGGTTCTTGGTCAGCGCCCCCCTTTTCTTACCAGCCTAGTATTAGAATGATGGAGAAACACATGTTATGGTTGGAAGTATACTACACTATATATATATATATATAAAATATAATATATACATATATCCCTATCCGTTGAATGCAAGTGGCGGCTGCGCTCAGTACAATGCGTTCTACGCCCATCAATACTACTCGTCTGTATACCTACGGACATTTTCGAAAACGTACCTACACACACCCCCGCCACACTCAGCAGCACCAAATACAGCCCAGTACAACCAACGCCTATACCTCTGACTGGTTAGCGGAGAGTTTGTCTAGGGCTTCTTGCCCTATCCGTTGGATCCACGCGGGGTCTGCGCTCAGTAGGATGTTCTCTGGTTTGATGTCTGTGTGGATGATCTTACACTCGGTGTGTAGGTAGTCTACTCCCTTAAGCACTTGCCTGGCCAGTTGTTTCACCTGGGTGTATGGTATGTTAGCGAGATGTAGCATTGATATGTGCATATGGGTTTCAGAGCCGGTGTCTCGGTGAGTCTACTTGTGTACTGTGAGAGACCTTCGTATCATTCAGGTGTCGGAATCCGGCCGACGGTGTCATCTGCGAGCAGTTGATGGCTAATGGTTGTGCTATAGAGTTACATCCCATGTTGATGTATGCTCTATATTGATGGATATCAAGATACTTCAGCTGTACGGATGAGTTGAAAATATGCATGCAGGTCGAGTAGGTAGTACTATAAAAAGAATATGGTGATAGTGTGCTACGACGTAGGCCATTTCCTACAATACAGACGGCAAGCGCTTGCTAACAACATCGACAGCCATGTACATCTATTTGTTGCATATAGTATATATATATATGTATATACAGACGGCAAGCGCTTGCTAACAACATCGACAGCCATGTACATCTATTTGTTGCATATAGTATATATATATATATATATATATATATATATATATATATATATATATATATATACAGACGGCAAGCGCTTGCTAACAACATCGACAACCATGTACATCTATTTGTTGCATATAATATATATATTAATATGTATGTTTGCTTCCATAAATTCGTTAGCATGGCCATATGCCGCTATATATTAATCAACATACAACTATCATACACACACCTCGTGTAGAGGCATGCCTTCGTAGTCCGTTTCCTTGACCACAGACAGCAGGTTCTTGCCCATGACCTCAAATGCCATGCACACGTGTTTGCCATGAGGTCCGTGAATGATAAAATCGTCCAGCAGAGTCACCACATTGTCCTTGCCTGATATAACAAAAAAGGTCAAATATGGCCCAAAAACTGTCAGAAACGGGCCAAGGAATCCGACTCGGAGAGGTAAGTATTGGAGCCGGCTAGTCTATATATAGAGTCTCCATAGTAGCCATCACAATGCCTATGTCAGTGATATGCGATCCAAAAAGCGACGACAGGTTAACGAACAAATCACAGAAAGATTATGATTGTGTCCCTTTTAGGACGTATGAGTACCAGAGTCATCCAAAATCAACACTCTCAAACCTCAAACCAATACCCCAGACCAAAACCAAAACCAAAACCAAAACCAAAACCAAAACCAAAACCAAAACCTTCGTGCAAAACTATGAGCACGCACGGACACAGTGAGCTTAGGCGCGCGGAGGTGCCTTTCACACAGACGCACACCTTCGTAGACAAGTACAGGACACTATAGACAAGAGAGATTCACAGTCGAACCCTTGAACGAACACGGAAATCATTGCACACACGGGTACCTTCATGCGAAGTCTTTTGACGTTCACGACATGTGTGCAGCAGATTGATTTCATCCAACGCAGCCTCTGTGTAGTGGTGCGCACTCTTGACCACTTTCAGTGCGATGTATGTCTGTGTCCTGGATCACGGGAAACAAACGGATGTGTGAGTGTTTGAGGACATTGAATGATTAGAAACGAACATGAATATACGATATACAGTACGTATATACAAGCCTGTATATAAATCTAAATCTAAACCTAAACTTAATATATATATATATATATATATATGTATATATATATCTCAATGAATCAATGAATCAATAAATCAATATACATTATATATATATATATATATATATATATATATATATATATATATA
The DNA here is from genome assembly GCA_001586965.3 of Sphaeroforma sirkka. Taxonomy (NCBI): domain Eukaryota; class Ichthyosporea; order Ichthyophonida; genus Sphaeroforma; species Sphaeroforma sirkka. The sequence continues at coordinate 110,115 of LUCW03002154.1, read as the reverse complement.
TATATATATATATATATATATATATATATATATATATAAAAAAAATATACAAACATACATACGTAGATACGTACGTAAATAACATACATGTATACATACATACGTACATATATTT
>LUCW03002154.1:82500-105000 GCA_001586965.3 Sphaeroforma sirkka | reverse complement strand
TGACAAGTGTCATGGAGCAGCAAATGAAACCCCAGCAAAACTTTATGAAAGATCTTACATCATACATGGCTTTCAATTTCATTTGGCTGAACGCCGAACGGATTACTCTAAACAGAAGTCAGAAAACACAACAGAGCGAGAGAGCGAGAAGACTCAGAAGTCAGAATTTTAAAGGACTGAAGCGAGAGAGAGAGAGAGTGTGTGTGTGTGTGTGAGAGAGGAGAGAAAGAGATAGAGAGAGACAGAGATAGAGAAGGGGGAGGGGTTGACTGTGTGTGCGTCCGACTGTGTGTCCAAAATAAGTTCGGTATATTACTATGTTCTTTTATCGTATCACATCAGTAAATATTACTTGATCGCTCTGAGTCTACAGTCTGCAGTTCTGCATTCAACTGGGGAGGGAGAGACTGTGGGGCCGTGGGGGTGTGTGGACTGTGGAGTACACGTACAAATTGAAGAAGAGAAAATATTTCTTGTGAACGTAAACGTAAATAAAACCTATAAATATAATGGTGGGTCTAACCATTTTTTTATAATAAAAACAGATATGACTATACATATGAGAGGAAATACTTATTTTATTGTATTGCAACTCAAAATATTTACAAATATTGCAGTAATTGCACCCTCAAATCTCAATGGCCTCATAATAAACAAACAGGATCGAACCAAAGTATCCATATAAAAAAAAATGGATTTTTATAGGTTCCAGCGATAAATGTTTATGAATTCATAATATTTCACATGTGAGGTAATAGTTACAACATTAAATATAAATACTGAATAGATGTTACGGAGCAACAAATGAAATCATCACAGTAAAAAAATATATGAAAGTACAAGTTGGCATCGATAGAAGCTAGGTACTTTATGATCTCATCACAACGGATGTGATCGGGATTTGGAGAGACTCTCTAATAAACACCTACTGACAATAAACATGATGGAGTGATCGGGGTGTTCCTGACTTCCTTTCATTTCTAACGACCTAGCCTCAGACCCTCAATTCATTTCTCAGTCGTAGCGGCTCTGCATAGAGAGTCTCTGAGCCGTCGGAAGAAACCTGATTTCTGCTCGCGAGTTGTCACTTGTCACCCATCCAGAGGGCCGTGCAAGAAATCCGTGATTTTCAGACGTTTCTCTGTTTCAATATAGCCCTATCGAGGATTCGAGGCTATCGTTCGTTCTCCATATTTTGTGGCATATAGAGAGTCATTGATATTATATGTATTATTATGTAGTAGTATTTTTCATATGCACATAAATATATACTTTCGGAATTAGCATTTGGCACAATTAAACTGATGTATTCACTTGGGTTTTCGTGCAAAACGAATCGATGTTAAAGAAAATAGAGTCTGCGGCCGCGCCCATGCGCCCTGCAGTACCTGCACACGTATTCATACCCCAGAGGCCCAGATTGAGAATGATCCCGCCGGGTACCGACCGGCCTTAGGCCTACCCTGTGATTATGAGTGTCAGCCTGTGCGCTGAGGCGAACTGAACCCCGAGGTCAGCCTGTCAGGTTGTCAAATGCCAGGCGTCAGGTTTATGTGACAGGTACCAAACTGATACCGAACTTCTTTCACACACAAAATCCAGAACATGTATTGTGATTTTAAGAACAGCGGGGGAGGGTATTTCGCGCTTCATGAATGCACATATTGTATGTATGTATGTATGTGATACTATACACTTTTTTAATCCACTTTTTCGTTGTCATATGTATTGATACATACTATATATATATATATATTATAATATATAAGTTTATATTGCATTATCATATGTATATATATATATATATATATATATATAGTACAAATATATATATACATATGTATTTATAAATCCAGACAGTAATACGTACACTATTGCTCACTTAAAGTATACACTACATATCCGAATCGTCTTCATATAAAAGCACTACGATCCATCTCAGTACAAGAAAGGGATACACTATGTCGGATACGTTCAAGGTGGTCATCAAGACCATGAAGGTCAGTCACAATGGTAGGTGCACGAAAATCATTTTTGTATTACGATGCAGTTCCATTCAGTAATACTTCATCGTACGTGTTCGAATTGTCAGAATGGGTGCTACATATAAAATCTATACGAGATGCCGATGCATGTTTGTATACTTCAAAATCCACTTATTCTAAAGCATACGAATGTACGTTATTACTTACAGTCGGTCAACCTGATTAATTGCGAAGTCGATATATGAAACACAATATGTACCTATATATATCAATACATTATCGACGAGTGTTTATTATTCTATACTCGAGATGATTGTGAACATTATTTAGGGTTATTATGAAGACAAGAAATTATCATTACCGTGTTGTCACGTACGTATGTGTGATTTTAATTTTAATTATACCCGATTCGTATGAAAAAAAAAAAAGTCAACATCGAAGTATGAATATATGAAGTTTTGATAGCTTTTTATATATATATATATATATATATATATATATATATATATATATATATATATATATTCATGCATATGTCTGCATACATCTGGATATATGTATATATATATTCTCCATATATTTGTATATATATATATATATGCATGTATTTGTATGCATGTATGTATGTATGTATGTGTTTAGGGCACATATTTATAAATACATGAAGCATATGCTATATCATATATATATATATATATATATATATATGTTATATATGTATATATTGTATGTATATATATTGATATATATATATATATATATATATATATATATATATATATATATATATATTATATGTATATACATGCATGCATGTATGTATGTATATAGGCATAATATTACTTTAATAACATGTAGCTATATTACTCTTTACATAATATGGCATGATATATGCATTATTTTTATATATTTATATTATAATAATATAGCATATTATATTTATTATTATTATATATATATATATATATATATAATACATATGTATATGCATATATATATATATTTGTACATATGCATAATATATATTAATAATTGATGATGAGTGTGTTTGTGTGCATGCATGAATATGATTGTACACACGCGCAACAATGCATATATGCATATATATATATATGTATGTATATATATGTATATGTATATAATCAGTATGTATATCTGTGTGTGTGTATATATATATATATATAATACACACATGTATATATATATATATAAACGCAATAATGCGCATACAAACGTACATATACATTTGCACATGCACATTGCACGTCGCACACACATGCATTACATATATATTTATTTTCTATTCTTATTATTATTATTATTATATTGTATATATATACAATGTGTGTATATTATATGCGCCCGCACACATTCATACATATGTATGTACATAACGCAACTCATGCACAGATACACATACACACATACACTTGCACACGTGCATACATCATCACACACATATCATAATACATATATATATATATATATATATAGACACTAACACACACACACACACACACATCATCATATGTATATATATATATATATATATATATATATATATATATATATATATATATATATATATATATATATATATATATATATATATATATATATATATATATATATATATTCATCTGCATATATACATGTATATTCCTAAATTTCAAAACAGTCTCGAATACACTCATCTCAGCTTCACCTTTATACTCAGAGTATATTCCGGAATACACTTCACTGACAATATTGCCGTCTATTATCGCTTCTATAGTGGAGACTAAAGGATCAGACACTGTCGCTGAGCTGAAAGAGAAAACAGCGGCTGCGTGCGATGTACCAGTGGCGCAGCAACGGCTTATCTATTCGGGTCAGATCCTGAAGGATATTCGCACCGTTGAATCCTACAGTATGTCGATTCAGTTTGTGTTTCGTATGCAATATGTTTGATATTCATAGTGTGTGTATAGTTTAACTTATAAAGGGTGTATAGCGGCTCGGGCCAATTACCCGTTGCTAGTATTAGCTTACGCTTACGTCTATTTGAATACATCTCAGGTACAAATGAACCACATACAATACCTATAGAGCATACGTACTCGTGAGCGTACATGTATATATGTACCTACATACATATATTCTCCCAGTTGATGTCTGCATGCGTAGGCCAACAATTCAACTCGGCATCCGCTAATGTGCAAGTGACTTGTATTTGATATCTACTTGCGTAGGCATTTGCTCATGTGAACAAATGTACTTGTTATCAATTGTGCACAGCTATAAAAGAGGGCCACACAATACATATGGTCAAGAGTGGTCCCGCCACAGCAGCACCGGCTGCCACCCCGGCCGCACCCGCACAGAACAACGCCACGGTAATGGTTATCTATTCATATGTATAATTCTCTATATAACTAACTAACTAACTATATATATATATATATATATTTTTAGATTTAAATTTAGATATGTATGTATGTATTATATTATATTATATACATATATATCATACATACATACATACATACATACATACATACATATCACATACATACATACATACATACATACCTACATACATGCATATATATATATATATACTCATACACTCATATATATATATGCATGTATGTGTATTTTCATACGCAATGTTATATTTATAATTTTCTATGTGTGTTTGTGTGTGCGTTTTTGTTTGTATTTGTGTGCCCCGATTCGATATATAATATCGGGTGTTTTTATCATGTTTTCGGTGTATATATGTATATCTCTATACCGTATGTGCTTATATATCCGCATATACTTTGTGTATGAATTTTATCCCATTCGATTATTTTGAGTATGTGTTGTCTATCATATACATATATGTATTTGTTTAGCGTTTGACGTTATCTACGCTCTTGTCCGGCTCTTGCAAAATCATGTGTTCGGTTCAAAACATGATACTATGTGTGAATCTTCATTCCACCACCTTGTATAGAGGACCTTAAACGGTGTTGCATATCCATCGAACATTTTTCTGCGCTTAATCGGTACAGTAATTATATGATCACGATTGGTCTCAGTCTCCATCACGTACTTACGCAGCCATGCTTTATTTGTATAGAAGTGTATATGCACATCAATATCGTTGTGGTCTTCATATCAGGGTTGTCGTTCTCGCACTATATAGTTATTGTGGAACGGCCTATGTGTTGGGAAACAACGGCATCTCTAGTACATTTGAAGTTGTCTCCCGATTTCGCATAATTTTTTATTCATCTTTGCGTGTCCGATTTTTCACTATCACAGTCAAGTCCAACACCTTCTGGTACAGGGGGTATGGGATCAGGGATGGGCATGGGTGGCTTCCCTAATATGGGCAATATGGGAAGTGGCGGGCTTCCTGGTATGGGAGGCTTGGGTGGTTTGGGAGGAATGGATATGCAACAGGCACAGCAGCAGATGATGCAGAATCCAGAGATGATGAATGAGATGATGAACTCGCCCATGATGCAGGTATGTTTGTCTATGGAGCACGCGTGTGTACTTAATAGGCCGCGTGTGGTGTATACTGCATACAATACATAACAGGCGCTGGAATAGAACGCAAACGTCTACTGGCTGTGATCACATGTGAATATTTGTTGCTATATTGGTTGATGCAGATCTGATGTGAACAGTCTTCACTAACCATTCCTTATTACTGGCCTGGTGGGTACGAACGACTACGTTTTCGATCCTTACACCATTGTATCAAGCAAGAATATATATATCGATTTTATACATATATTCGGTGATGATTAAATGTACCGATGCGCTGTGCAACGCTTTGACAAGCCGTCTACGAATAAAGACTCATTGCCATTGCCGTGCCTAAACCCTACAATTACGTATACGCCAAAGTATGCCTTCAGCGTATGTCTTATCAACATATACACCATCTCACCATTTGACCAGGCCATGATGGACAACCCCGAGGTAATGCGCACAGTGATGACCAGCAATCCGCAAATACGGGCCCTGATGGACTCTAACCCACAAGTGGCACAGATGTTCAACGATCCAGCCATGATGAGGTATGACTTCGCAACGTTAGCTATGCCACACACATGCATAAACGTTTTTTGGTTATTTATATATATACATGTATGTATGTATGTATGTATGTTTGTATATATATATATATGTGTGTGTGTATGTATACATATATACATATGTGTGTGTGCGTGTATTTGTAGATATGTGTGTATAATATATCCTCTTGTCTATTTTTATATATAGATATATATATATATATATATGTTCATATTTAGATCTATATGTAATTGTATTTCATTTGTACACACACACACACACATATATATATATATATATATAAATATGTATGTATATATACATATATGCTAACGCGCACGCTCTATTTACATATCTGATCCGATCCTTTTTGTTCCTACAGAGAGATGATGGCTACAATCAGAAACCCGAACCTAAGGAACGAAATGACGCGGAGTAACGACAGGTGTGTGTTTAACGCCAACTGCACACACGTACATCATTTTTATTTTTATTATATATATATATATATGCTATAAGTCACATATGCTATGTATGTGTAGCCTAGGCTATTTTACAATCAATCCTGGTGAATTAGCGGCGCTGTGCACAAATACAACAATGTTATAGATCCTCTAATGGATGCAACAACACAACAGCGATTCATATATACATACACATGGAAATACATACATCCACACACATGCATGTCAGTTCTAGTAGCTTACTTACGCCCACCTACACTCCCCCTTTCCCGCAGAGCGATGGCAAACATAGAATCACTGCCGGGTGGTTCAGCAGCTCTCGCGCGTATGTACAATGAAGTGCAAGAGCCTCTCATGAACGCTACCACACAACAACAAGCAGACGCCAATCCGTTTGCTGCGTTTGCGCGGGGCGGGACAAATGGCGGAGGTACAGGAGACAATGCACAGCCAGCCCCCAATCCCTGGGCACCCAATCCCATGGCACAGACACCTGCCAGCAATACAGGTATTGTCGTATAGAATCGTCAATTGGGTGCTTGCGAACACACAATTATATATACATATATATATACATATATCCTATATATATATATATATATATATATATATATATATATATATATGTGTGTATGTATGTATGTATGTATGTATGTATGTATGTATGTATGATCTGCTCGTCTCTTCGAATGTAGATTTATATTTTGTGCTTATATACACTCGCTGAGGAGATATTCTAAATCCGTCCCTTTGTATCCTTGATATCGAATCCTATTATAAACAGAGCCGTCGTTATCCAGGTTCATCTTTTCCTTATCATTGATATTAGAGTGTCAGTGTACGCACTTGTTCCTGAGATCGTGTGATTGACTGGAGTTGAGCATGCTCACAGTCCCTATGTCTATATACACATACCCCGGTGTTGCATGCACAGCTACGTCCAGAGTTTGGGACCTGCCCCTCTGACGGCAGACCCCAATGTTAGCTTACATCGCAAGTGGTATAAAACGCCTATACCAAAAGTATAGCGTACGTAGTTGGGGCTATTGAGTTCTGCTCCTCAACTCGAGATTGTATATATATCAAGCACAATGTTCGGTACAAACTCTGATCCATGCGCATAGCCCGAGACAGCCAAGTTGTTGGTCAAGGGTCCGGTGCGTCGCAATTCACGTGAATACGTACTGTATTATGCCGAAACCGTACTCTGCCATCGGAATGGTCTGGTATAAAACGTATAGCTCATGCGTTTATGCCACACCGTGCAGGGGCTTCAAATACAACGAATCCCCCATTTGGGTCAGGAGCGGCTGGCACGGCACAAGCGAATCCCTTTGCGGCCATGGGAGGAATGGGTGGCATGCCTAATATGGGTACGGACTGCTCATTTTGATGTTCTATTTATATCTCGGTGTGGCTATACTATCTGTGGGCGACACGCCTAATATGGCTAACGGATACTCTATATATAGAAATATATACTCCTTTTCTTTTGAAATAGTTTTTAAGTAGCAACTAAAGCTCAGTGGCCCCCGTTGTATATAAAATCCGTTATCGTATGGATTCGGCATTTGGTTAGTTGTTCACAGCGAATTATAACAGAAGCTGATCTGTCTTATTGTCCTATTTATACATCTGCTCTATTTTTTCTTTTTATACATCTGCTCTATATGTTCTATTTATATATCTGCTCTCTATTTGTTCTTTATATAGATCCAGCACAGATGCAGTCCGCAATGGCTATGATGCAGAACCCAGCCATGCGCGGCATGATGGAATCGGTATGTTGTTTAAAGGATATTATACGCAAGCCTATATATATATCATTGTAGAATAAACTAACCAGATATACATCCTTATACCAATATTAGTCGTTTACTGTCTTTTAATTGGTCTATTTGTATAGGTAAGCATACTTGACTATATAGTGTTTGCATCATTGTGTTCACACACACACACATATATATATATATATGCCTCCCGTTTTATCCATGGTTCATTATGTATGAAGGAAATGAACTAGGTTGATATGTTTGTACATATACGAATATCTGCCATTGCATCCGTGGAGTATAGCCTCCACGCACACTCTCAACTCCGGACCAGTTCATTTCCGCTTGCTGCGTATGCATGCACAGGGTTGTATGTGTACTTACCTATACTCTATGTACCGATCTTATTATACCTATGTTTTCTTACTATGTGCCATATATAGATCCAAATGTGCCGATGTGTACACACCTATACACCATATACAGATACGAGCTTTCTAGGACACAATCCACTCTGCCTCACTATTATCCACAGCACACTTACGTCTGTATGTGATTCACATCCCTATAACTGTAACCCAGGCAATGCAAGACACACGGTTTAGAGAAACCATGGCTCAGAACCCCATGATACAGAATAATCCTATGCTCAGAGCTATACTAAACGACCCCGAGGCAACCGCCATGATGTTCAACCCATCCACCCTCAACGCCATGATGCAGCAGAGTGGGGCAGGTGTGTTCTATGGACGGATACATATACCTGACCATCGTATGTGCATGTGTTTGTGTCTGTGCACACCTTCATACATGTATATGTATTGGCCTGTGCATGCCCTGACAGGTATAAAACCTGTGTGATTTGGCTTCGTCATCACAGATGGCGCTACACAGCACACTCGGCATTCGGCATTCAATAGTTAAGTGTGGCTTTGAAACAATTTCCGAACAGATAGAACCGATAACCCATCCTGCACACTCGGCCCCCTAATAGTTCCTTCTTCGAGCTGTGGGTCTACCGAGTCTATCATACCTGCATCTTGCACTTCAGAGCTGTATCCAATCGCGAATTAACCCCTTTTCCATTCTCAATCTTCAGGGTTTAGCCAGACCAAACTTTCACATCCGATCCAAAATGTGCACTCCCCCCAATCCCAAACTGACCCTTTTTTTCCTGCCGATTTGGACTTCATTTATTAGGTATGCCTGGTATGGCCGATACTGGTGCAGGAGATACTGGTTCAACGGCTCAGAATGCAGCGCTGATGAACGCGTTCGCCGGCATGGGGGGAATGGGGGTATGTGAGATGTACCATCTAGGCAGCAAACCCAGATCAGTTGGTATACAGACCATCGGACCACATGGATTTGTTACTCTGGAGATATATGTCCGCAAGTACACGTTCTGAATGACAATAATCACAGAGAAAGAAAGAGAAATGCGACGTTACAAACTAGTAGAAGACATGTGCACCTGACTTGATTTAGCCGGTCCTAACTTCATTTTTTTTTTCAGGTGCACCCTCCTTTCGTTTTTGTCGGGGGAGGGGGGAGGGGAAGTAGGTGCCATCTGTAGGTCTTGTGGTCCCGTGTCGATTGCACTTCTGTGGTAGTCGGAACCGTATCACTTGCTAACCGATTGTACTGTACATAGCCCAGTTGTTTAGTTATCCGCTACCTGGTGCTTGGCTGTACTGTACACTGTAGTACAATGACTGCCAGTACACTGTAGTACAATGACTGTCAGTACACTAGTACAATAGCTGTCATTTCACCACATCCGCTCGTTCATTGCCCATCACATACCACAAATGCAATTAAGTTTCTGTATGTATGTCGAATGCCTTGCAGGCTTCGTCTGGTTTTAATTGTATGGAGGGCTGATTTAAACTGTACTTGGTTCGCGTGTATCCCAGGCTTCAGCTGCGCCTGCGGACGCTCGACCGCCTGCCGAAAGATTCGCTACACAGTTAACACAATTACAAGACATGGGCTTTTACGATGAGGAAACAAATATCAACGCGCTGACGGTGAGTTCCTCGGTGTACATTGCTTCCATGTCTCATTACTAAGCAATACATGTTCATTGTAGGAACAGCTTCTGAATTGACGTACATGTGATACATACGTATATTTATATATATTATTATATCATATATATTGTATGTATCTATGTATGTATATGTTTATTTGTATGTATGACCTTCTCTATACATCTGTATATATATTATTATTATTATTATTATATATATATATATAAACAGAATAAGTAGAAGCTGATCTGCTTCATCTGGTTTTGTAGAGGACGGTATGGCAACGGTAGATAGTTGGTTGCGATAATTTGAAAATATATACTGATATACACGTTCCAATGATCGGTCTCTTCTTTCCTGGAAGGAATTTTCCTGCCTACTTATAGACAGTGAATGAATTATACTAGTGTGTCAATTGATTTACCTACCTATCACCCACATGGTTGTGGCTAGAACCGTGTCGCACGCGTGGCGGATTGGTTTGCGATTGCAATATGGCTTTGTATTTATATATGGATGGGGCTTCTATTATTTCTAATGCGGGAACAACATCAATTATATATATATATATATATATATATATATATATATATGTATGTATGTATTCCAGACACATGTCTATCGTTCATGTGTACACAAACGTATGTGGTTACTTATATAGCACCATATACCGATAAGCTTACGCTTCTACCTTTTTTGTCTACTTTGACATCTGAATGTATGCATAGGCGACTGGCGGAAACGTCAATGCCGCTGTGGAGCGTCTCTTGCAATGAGAGATATGATACTCTCCTAAAGTTGGATTAAAGATACATGATCTATTTACATGGATGTGAATTCCACGACTTGATTTCATTGGATCGGACGAGGCTGTTTCTATGTCGCGCGCTACACTGTCAAATTTCAATTCTGTTCACTCATGTTTTAGGGTTCTAGAGTGTTAGCCCAAGCCCCACAATGCGTCAATGTGCCTTGCATAAATATATGCGTTACGGTTGGGATCAGATGTAAATAGGGTTTAGGGTTTAAACGACTTCATTGTTGAGCCTGAGTTGTTTAGTATCGACAATGAAATGCTCACACCCTCATTCAAGCTGAAGCGTGTGAATGCCACCAAGAAGTACCAAGGCCTGATCGCACAGTTGTACGATGAGATCGAAAACGGCTCCAACCTAAGCAAGACAACTATTTAAACCGAAGGTAATACTTTCCGACATCTTCTCAGGGTGGGTTGAAAATTAAGCTCAGCTACTCTGTTGCACACACCTATAGTATTGGGAAGTCCGATGCGTGAAAGACACACATGTATATAATAAAGTTTATGTCCACCATGAAGTATTGATTTCATATCACAAACCTATTTGACGCAATTGAGAATCCTACTATGCACGCTAAGGTGACTTCCTCAGAAAGGCCGACCGAGACAGAGAATTGTAACAACGATGTCTGCTCGAGCAATCTGAGCACATCGATAAATACATGTACGCACATAAACATATCCTTAGGTGTTTTTACGGTTGTGGCGGTAATTCATGTTGGTCAACGTGTGCAGTGAATAAATATTAGTATAATGTCAGACAGCGGCCGCAACATGGCCAATGTTGTGTAAAAATAAAATCCCATGATTCGTATTGACATTAGCAAGATACACACATACACAGAACGTGAATGAATATTCGGGAACAGTGAATAAGAGCAAACCTTTTACAGTGCCGATGAGTAATAAAGTTGTTTTAATGTTCGGACTTTCACTTATTCTCAAATATAGTTGTTGGTTATATACAAAGATTATCTGTTATTACAACTGCTCTATAAGCGGTATCGAAACGGCTAATTAAGTTCCTCCTTGGTTTTTACATAACAAATATAATGATTACAACGATCACAACCAATATATATATATATATATATATATATATATATATATATATATATATATATATATATATATATATATATATATATATATATATATATATATATATATATATATATATATATATATACATACACACACATATATATATACATACATATATAATGAAATTCCTCAAAACACGCATAAAATGAATCGCAGAGAACTAGATCGCTCTTATATATACTATTTCATCTCCGCTCTCTTACAAATGTCTCAGTATCATGCGCTACTTCCCGACATATTTGTCGACGTCCCGACGTATTTGTCGCACACACAACAAGACGTTGTCACACACGTCATCTGCATCATGGCATCATATATCTCCATGTAATATGATCAGCAATTAAGATGGACCTATTCTTCATATGGAAAGAGACTTAGTGATGATTCTCTCGCTCCCCACTTATACTATGATCTGTTGATCGCACACTTTCAGCATGAAAGCTACAACATTCGCCATCCAGTATAGAACATCTTTCTGTGCTCATCCTCCTGACTCCGCCCGAGTTCCAGTACGGTACGGTATCCGTAGTACACGTTGGCATATCGTGATACTAGACTAAGTATAGGGTAGCTATTCGGTTAACCCCAGCGTGACTAACGTGTGTATATATCTGTCTAGGAGCGGTCGTGCTCAACTGCACATCCACATGCTCTGCCCGAAGAACCCGGTGTACAGTGCACTCGGCTAAGGATGGGGTGAGATTCTAAACACAGTCCGCGATGCACCCTAGTCAGCCTTCATTAATATCACTAAACACGCATGCAAGTGATTTATGAGTATGGCAGGACACGCCCCTTTGACTCAGTGACACGTGCGTGAGAGACGTCACTGCATACATCACTCCATAGACCATACACAGATCCTACACAGCCAGTGGCATATATATGAGTCATGCAACCGTTGGATATACACACACATAAGTCATGTGTCAATGCGAATCTCTGAGTAGAAGTGGCAATAGATCAACACGTACTTGTGTACGTGCATATATGCGCTTGTGTGTAAGTGCAATCCCGTCCGTGGCTGCTATATGGTCTGCTTAAGCAAAAGGACCTACTCCAGGAGACCATACGCTGCTCCAGCCAAAGCACACGCGGGAGTTACCGCGACGTACAGTCCGATCGTCCTTGGGCCCACTATCTTAGCGAAATCACGCAAGCTCTGTTGAGGTGTAAGTACATACAGCAATAGATCAGGCATGCAAACAAACGCACAGGACAACGGGTGGATGATGAGGCCTCTGTGACAACGGGTGGAGTGTAGACATGGATGTATAGAATGAAGCGAGTGGGGAATACTGTTGCGGTCCGAAGTAACGGGTTAGTGGGTGTGGCGTCTACAACAACACGGAAAAATAATCCGCGAGCAGGCAATGCGGTTTAAAATAAAACAATTTACGGGTTTGAAACTGCAAAAGATATATATGCATATATATATACATATATATATATATATATATATCACTTTGCATCTTACACAGAATGTCGTCTACAAAAGTAAGTGTAGACAGGACTAGAATCACAAGCATGTACTGTGCTATACGAACGCATCCTTGCAATAAAAATCACATCTGTTCTACATGTATACACACAAAACCTCATACTGTGACAGGCGGTGTTTTGCCAGTTGGTGCTGGTGAGAGCTTCGTGAGGGCTACCCTCTGTGCCTGGTAAGTGGCCCCGAAAGTCACAACAGAGCCTACCGCTGCCAGCATACTGAAACCTGACACACAGATAAAGAAAAACGACATACTCTTAAAATCTAGGTATGGTGTGCCTAACGCTAAGAGGAATCTTTCCGGAAGTCGGCACTTGCAAACAAATAAGTGAATACTGAGCACAGTTTTAGATTTTTTAAAAGCCATACACATTCCTATGCATATATATATATATATATATTCTAAATCATAATCACCCCTACTGGTGCCAACATACTGAACCTTGATACAAAATCGAATAAAAGTTACATACTATTAAATCAAAATGTGGTGTGACTAGCGCTATGTGTGCTAATAGACATATATATATATATATATATATATATATATATATATATATATATATATATATATATATATATATATATATATATATATATATATATACATATATGCATACGTACGTATGCGTAAACGTCAACGTATATATATATATAATATATATATATCTGTCCATCTATTTATCTATGTATCTAAATGTACACACGTAAACGGGCACACACCCGCAGACACAAACATACATACATTACATATATGTATATATTATATATATATATATATATATATATATACACATATATACACATACACTACACACACATATTACACATATGTATGTATATATATATATATATATATATATATATATATATATAATGCATATGCATGTAAATGTGTTTTACGCGGACACGCGGACACGCATCATATATATATATATATATATATATATATATATATATATATATATATATATATGTGTGTGCGTGTGTGCATACATATTATATATATATAATATATATACACATACATGCACGAACACATATATATATGCATGCATACGCATGCATGCATAATGCCTGCATACATACATCCATGCATGCATAAATACATCTATGCATACATACATTGATACATACTCAGATACATATATACATACGCACACGTTGATACATACATACATACATATGTATACATGCTGGAGTTGCGTGCGTACGCACATGCGCACGCGTGCATACGTACGCGTACATACAAAGATCCTTATATACATACACACATGTATACATACATGTATGTATACATATATACATACATGAATACATTCATAAATATTTATATATGTGCATATGGATGCATAGATGCATAGATGCATATATATACACGATACATTGATTATACACATACATACATACATACATACATACATATATATATATATATATATATATATATATATATATATATATATATATATATATATATATATATATATATATATATATATATATATATATCATGCATAGCTAACCTCCATCGGACTTTGAGTCTGCCTTGACGTTTTCCCTGCATAGCTTGTAAGTGATGCCCCACCCAGCAACTGAAGCACCAGCAAAAACCAACGCTGGAACTACTGCCAATCCTGCCATATTACTACTGATTAAGGTACGCGTATCCAACTCAACAGGTTTGACTGCATGTATTGTTATATACTCACTGCTATAAACATTCGTTACCGCCAAATGAACGGTGGATCACGTGATCCATTTCCCCTCAACAGGACTTCGTATTTACGACCTCTCTCTTGAATATTATATTTTAAAAATATATTTGACTTAAAGAGTCCAGACGCCAGAGGTGACCAGTCAACCTGACCCTATCCCCAGAAATATTCAATTTCCTAATAAGGACGGTTGGGTTCCGGGTTTGTAAACTCAACTGGAAGCATAGCCTCTTAAAAATTATAAACAATAAGCCTCCTAAATTGTTTCTCTTTTTAGGAGGCCATGCAAATAACAACACAATGATGATAGGAGGCGATTTTATGACATAGTCTGAGAATAGTTCAATTTTCAGAAAACTATGTGGCTATGAGCCTTTGTTTCTATCGTTACGAGTTTCGTCGTGAACCGTAGACAATCATATAACCATCATTCCCTCCACACATGGTACCACGCCACTCGCAACTACTATACCACAGTCGTTAACGCAGCGCTGTTGCTTGGAAGAGTTCAGTTGATCAGCCCCCCAGTCACTATCCTCAGCCGAGAGACTGTTGTATCACCGGTAATGCGCGTCAGAGCCACAGGCCACTTGGGATGTCTAATCGTGTGCATAATAGATGCCGGTTTTTAAGTCTGCAACGGTTGTAGGTACGGCGATTCCAGTCGCAGGGGCAGCTTGTAGTGCCCAGGAAATAGACCACTATTTATGTACGTATCACACGTTCAAAAGCTGAATCTATTGCTTTTTAACGTTTAGTACTAATAATAACAAAAATAGACATATACATAGTTGAAATTAGGAGGCTGTGACATATTACATAAAATTACGCATCATGTGATATATATTCCCATATCAAGAGTTACTGCCATACGTCACTGAACGTTAAGATGGCGTATTTGACAGTGTCCAAGGACACCACGTGAGGTTTAGCTTCGTATTACCATCTCTGAGATTAGGTGTTATAGTATAAGCCTAGCTTCGTATTAACATCTCTGTGACTAAGTGTTATAGTATGAACCTAGCTTCGTGTTACCATCTTTGAGATTAGGTGTAATAATATAAGCCTAGCTTCGTATTAAGTGATATAATATAAGGCATTTCATTCGTTTTATTGACTATCTTCCCTAATATCGCACTTGAGTAATTAATAAGCTCCACATAGTCTCCCCTATAGCTCACTGAAGGCAGGGATGTCCTTGCCTGTGATCACTTTGCGGTCAACGCCACTGGAGCTGATGGATGCCAAACGAATCACACCTCCAGACGACCCATCTCGTGCCATGGCCAGCGCAATCGCTGTGGTCAGAGAAATTGAAGGTTGAGTGATACATGGGTAATTTGAACTGATATCGTGTATCTATAAAATTGTTTCTTTATATATATATATATACATATGTATATATTGATATAAACGCACGCACGCACGCACGCACACGCACGCAAGCACGGAAAAACACACAATCAGTCAATCAATCAATCAATCAATATATATATATATATATACATACAAACAATATGTATGTATACATATATATGTAGTATAATATAATATACAATATACAATATACAATATATATATACACTTGTTGTTCTTACAGCGCGTACATGCTGTCTTAAATATACATTAATAAATAGCTATAAACTGATTAACTCACCATTGGCTGCGAATACCTCGCACTCTTCCCTGGTCATACCCTCCTTAAAGTTAGCATCACAGAAACCGTATATGTAAGAACTTCCAGATCCTGTTTTAGTAAATGAGATAGGTAGTGAGAATCGAAGTTTATTTGTGAACCTAAAAAAATGTATTTTGAATGTTCAACTATTGGTAGCCAACCATACCTCTATTTCAACTAGCTGATGAACTCGCGCTGACTGCGCACATGCGAGCATATAAATACATATGTATTTATATCTATATCTGTATCTGTATCTATATCTATATCTATATCTATATCTATATCTATATCTATATCTATATCTATATCTATATCTATATCTATCTATATATATATATATATATATATATATATATATATATATATATATATATATATATATTTATATATATATATATATATTTTGTATATATATATACAGGATACACATACACACACACACACATATATATATATATATATATATATATATATATATATATATATATATATATATATATATATATATTACCTTAGACAACTGACCCTCCAGGAGGGCTAGCAAAACCATACCGGGAAAGTACTTCAGTAAACTCACCGCTAACAATATCCCTGAACACACCAGCCGTCGGCACACACACACACACACATGCGTAGGCACATAACCACACACTAACTACCCACCCCATTCGGTGTGCATCCCCATGCCACATCATGAGTAACGACACACACACACACACACACACACATACCTCCGATGGAAAAGGGCTGGCGCACCTTCATGCCGCCCAGGGGGAGGGTGTATACCTGTCCACCGTTGGTCTTGTCCCACCCGGCACAGATTATACCGGCCATGAGGTTGTCTCGGTTGTTGTAGCAGATACTCTTGAACATGTTGGCGGCTGTGTTCACCAGAGGATCCTCACCCAGCTCCACGCTATAAATAGTACATGGAGTGAAGGGATACGGGTGAGTACGGTGTGGTGTTCTATATAGAATACAGGCTGGTGGGTATATAAGGTATATGTAGGTATAATGGAGCGTTGGGATGATTGCTGTGGAGGACACATTAGACTGTGGCGACGGTCTTAGTCACATGACCTTAACTTATTACTGGTATATACGGAGAATGTATACTCAGATTCTACTGATTATCTCAGTTATATGTATAGAAATGGGCGTACAGGGCGGTGGCACTGATGCAGCTACCACACACACTGGAAATAAACAGGATTGTTACTACGCATGGACATGGATGTGCTGGGACTGAGGATAGATATATAAATCTCTAACCTTGCGCAGGAAGATGTGACATGTTTCATATGACTACTATATATATATATACATATACATATACATATATATACATACATGTATATATATATATATATATATACCTGAAAATGTCAATGCTTTTATACAACCCTGCAACACGGCACGTAGCTCCGCAGGGGCGTACAACAGTAAAAAATAACGTACACATGAATATCCACGCGGTATAATTCGCGATTGGCTTCACATCCATGCAGCAATGAGTGCAGACTTTAACGTCTGAGTATATGTAGTCTTGTACGTGATCAACCAGCGTCAGCAAGTTACGCGTGGATGATTGAACAATATCGTACATAACTGGCAAGGGGCATGTATTATATGTATTCAACCATAGGCCAGACAGAGACTTACGCATGGATATTTAAGTAGTATTGTACGTAGTTGGCAACCGCCTGTGTGTCTGCAGCGGACCCTGAGCGGCAGCAGTAGATCTTATCACTGATCATTGTTAGTTTATCAGTCACTCTATTCGCAATGTATGACCTGTGTAAGTGGGAAGAAGAAGGAATATATGAATGAATATGGAGTATATCACACACACACACACACACATATATATATATATATATATATATATATATATATGCTCACGAAGACTAACAAATGGCAATGACTATAAATAGTCCTTGGTAACTCAACCATATACTGAAACACACATAACATAGGCAACTTAAGCGCTTGCTGATACATACAGTTCCATTAACAATCAACTTGCTGGTTCGATGAGGGCATTCAGTATCACTACAGCACACATTGACTACCCAAGCTAATAACACGCACGCAATCATCAA
This sequence comes from Sphaeroforma sirkka, assembly GCA_001586965.3. Taxonomy (NCBI): domain Eukaryota; class Ichthyosporea; order Ichthyophonida; genus Sphaeroforma; species Sphaeroforma sirkka. The sequence goes on along the minus strand of LUCW03002154.1, from coordinate 85,770 downwards.
GACACAGTATGTAAATATATATCCATACACACACATATATGAATATTTAACTTTCGGTTCGAGGATATCATACACACACACACTATATATATATATATATATATTCTACGTCCACATGAAATAAGGTATACAGCGTGAAAACAAGGTGCTGGGCATGGGCCTTGGACATACCCAGTTGTCGTTCTTGAATCGGCTCCAATAATCACACCCCCATCGTATTCTACGGCCATAATAGTGGTCTGAGGATAGCGAAGTAGTTATATCGCAAGGCAGGTAAGTACATACAGCAATAGATGAACATTGAGTACATACAGCAATACTCAAACATTGAGTACATACAGCGATAGTCGAACAAGTACAACTAAAAATAGATAGCGGATACGGTTAAATATCCAGAACTATAGAATGAACTTACAAACACGTTAACACTGTATGTTTGCAAAGTCACACGAGGTCGAAGATAACGCAGATACGGGCCAAAGAATGATGTAAACCTTAGGCTTTCTGATGCAACAGACACCAAGGTAAGACGCAATAGTTGAATTTTTTAAAATAAACGATGTTGAGAGTGTAATAAAAACTAGCAACAAATGGGTAGAACAGACTGGTGAAGTATCGATAGATAGCCGTCTAGTTACACACTTGCATTAAAATGCGTATATGAACTATGTACATATGCTCATCTAACAAACAACTAGCATGAACTAAGTACATATGCTCATGTAACACACAATAGCATGAATTAAGTACATACGCTCATGTAACACGCAACTAGCATGGACTATATACATATGCTCATGTAACACACAACTAGCTTATGATCGGACACAGGCACAGGTTGTGCGGACCTGACGTACCCCTCCAAGAGCAAAAGACAAACACAATCACCACTAAATCAGAAACTGATGGAAAATGAAATAAATCACTAAAGAGTGATTATGTAGGAAAACACGCATGATCGTCCTCTATACAGTGTGTTCTATACCACACATGAGTGCAATAAGTAGTGTGCACGAATATCATTCTGTCACGTTCTATGATCGAGACATACTTATATAAATTTTGATATATATATATAAATATACATATATATATATATATACATATATATATATATATATAAAACATATATATTATTTATAAAATAAATATAAATATATAAATATATAAATAATATATATATATGTATATATATATATATATATACATATACATATGTATATATATATATATATATATATATATAAACTTATATATATATATATATGTTTTATATATATATACATACATATATAATGTATATTAATATGTATATATATATATATGCATATATATATATATATATATATATTATATATATATTATAATATATGTGATGACATATATATATATAATAATATGATGCGTGTGATGATGATGCGTGCGCAAATGTGCGTTGGTGTGTGCTTGTCATGTCCTGGTGAATGGTTCGCTCGTGCGGTTTGCATATATATATTATTATATATATATACTGATTATATATGTACATTGCATAATGTATGTATGTATGTATTCCTTGTATGCATTCCTTGGTACGCATGTGCGTGGGCATACGTGTGGATTATCTTTTTGTATACATTATGTATACGTATGTATGCAATTTTGAAACGTATATGTGTAGGTATGTAGGTATCTTTATAAATATATATATTATACATACACATGCACGCGCACGCAATATATATTATATATGTATGTTGCAACAAACACGCATCAACACATATTATTATATATATGTATATGTATGCATATATATATATCCATTATTATTACGTATAACATGTATGTATATATGCACATGTATATATGTATATATATATAATATATATACATATACATATATGTATTATGTTTATATATTTATATTATATATTAATATATATATTATATATATATATATATATTATTATATATAATATATACATATATAATAATATATAATATATTATTACATAATATATGTATGATGTGTGTGATGTGATGTGTGTGTGTGCATGTTGAAAATGATGATGATACATATGATGCATAATCACAAAACATGTCATGGAACATGATTCATGCATGATTACACGCATGCATACATAGCATTATTATACATAATATGTATGTATGCATATGCATACATATGTGTATATATGTGTTATGTATATATTACATATATGTATAATATTATGTAATATATTATATAATATATGCATATATATTATGTACATTGCATTACGTATGCTACATCATCACCATGCATATAATGTATATATTATATATATATATTATAATAATAATAATATATGTATTACATATATTATGTATGTACATATGTACATATACATATATACATACATATGTATACATTATATACATATGTATGGCATACATGTATGTATATATATATATATATATATAATATATATATATATATATATATATATATATATATATATTATATATATATATATATATATATATATATATATATATATATATATATATATATATATATATGTATAGATGCTGAGAAGGTGTATTGCAGCGAGACTTACTCCTGTCATATGTTCTGCCGTCATCCAGTCAGGAAGTGACATGCTGTCGTCGATTGGCGCCATTGTGGATAGATGGTTATGTTTGTAAGTGTATCAGATGTCTTTTATATATGCGACTGTGTACGTTAACGTCCGTCTATTGCCTGTATTTGTCAGCTGTATCTCGGTAAAATTTGTATATTACATATTTTCATATAGATATGTGGACAGATGTAAAATAAATAAATATAAAAATGGTTCCAGCGGCAAGTCGAAACTTGTTTACGTTTCATATAGTCATAGTACCGAACGGTGTCATCCCATTATGGTACCGAACTGTATAAGAGAATGTCAGTCTGTGTTGTCTATTTCATTTCATTTTTTATATAAAAACCAATATTTTTCGGAGGGTATTTTTGGCAATGTATTTTTACATCATTGAAAATGTGATGATGGAAGTATGCTACTACTAGAGAGTAGATGTACGTATTTATGTATCATATAATCAATATAATAAGGTTAATATATGTATATTTACATGCGTGCTCTCCAACATATGTATGCACAGATGTACACTAATCCACTAAGACTGGATGGTAGCTATTCATGTCATGTACAGACTTTACATCAGATTAAAGATACATCACTCGACATAACGGTTGTCTTGTTGTCAAGTTACGAATGTGATCGCAATTGAAGTCAATACTTTCCT
>LUCW03002154.1:75000-77500 GCA_001586965.3 Sphaeroforma sirkka | reverse complement strand
AGCGAACAAGCGCAGTCATATGCCCTAATCCATCTCACCCTGTTCATATATTTCAAAAGCGAACCAGAGCTGGTACCAATTCCCCATCTCCATTGCCCTAATTTTCCGAACAGTACAGGCCTGGTTCTTTGGTACCAGACAAGGGGTCAGAGATTGCGCTATCTTTGAGGGGTACAATGACACGCGCAGATTGGCATTGAGGCCATTGAGCGCGTGTATCGATTACGCTATCTCTGAGGGGTACAATGACACGCGCAGATTGGCGTTGAGGCCATTGAGCGCGTGTCTAGAATACGCTATCTCTAAGGTGTTCAATGACACGCGCAGATTGGCGTTGAGCCCGTTGAGCGCGTGTATAGATCACGCTATCTCTGAGGGGTACAATGACACGCGCAAATTGGCATTGAGGTCATTGAGCGCGTGTATAGAATACGCTATCTCTGTGGTTACAATGACACTGTGTATAGAAAACGTCATCTCTGTGGGGTCCCGTGACACGCGCAGATTGGCATTGAGGTCATTGAGCGCGTGTATAGGATACGCTATCTCTGAGAGTACAATGACACTGTGTATAGAATACGCCATCTCTGTGGGGTCCCGTGACACGCGCAGATTGGCATTGAGGCCATTAAGCGCGTGTATAAATTACGCTATTTCTGTGGGGTCCCATGACACGCGAAGATTAGCGTTGAGGTCGTTGAGCGCGGCCAAATCATCCGCTGACAGTTCGAAGTCAAACACATCTGCATTCTGCGCCACGCGTTGCGGTTTGGTACTCTTGGGTATACAGCCTACGCCTATCTGCAGACCGTAGCGGATAAGACACTGCAAATGGGTGGGAGTTGACAGAGGTACCGAACATTAGCTATACACACCGGCTTTGTAGTGTGAGGGAGGCGATGTGTAGCGTAGCACCGTTGTCTCAGTCAGTACGACGGGCTTGATGATAATAATTGGGCTAATTCAGAGCGAATTCACCAAGCACAACCGCACAGGATAACAAGACAGACCTGCCCCAAAACAAAGCAAGACCTGTCCTAAAACATAGCACTGGGTGGATGTGAAACTGGTCGATAGGGCCATCTAAAAACAGAAAGTCGTGTGAGTGTTCGCTCACCTGCGCCGGCGTTTTCTGCACCCGCGCGGCAATGTTTGCTATAGTCTCGTTATCCAGGACAGCTGATTTGGCCAGGGGACAATAACCTTGCAGGTGTATGCCATTGGTCTCACAGTACTCGAGGAGTTTGGTGTTCTGTTGGAAGGGGTTGTATTCCACCTGCGGTGCACGAACATTGTAAGATACACGGTAGCTAGTAGTTAGGTTTGAGACGAAGAACAATGTAGTCTACGGATAGTAGAGATTGTATAGGTATAGAGTGGCCTATCTCTATCGAAGATCCCTTACAAGGTATAAGGTACAAAGGCTGTCCATCTGACTCCAGATGAGCTCTGTAGGCTGGGTAAACGCAATGTGATTGAGTGCGCATATGGCACAAAGACGGGAGGTCTAACTGTTGAACGAGCGCATGTGTAGGTGCGTAACTGCAGTTTATGCAAACTATATATATGCTCAAAACCCTCATATACATATATCATTATTTAAAATGAAATATCAAGGCATATAGTGACATGTACGTGTGGACATGCACACCCCTGATCACTATTCCACTTGAATCGACACATTGTCATGTTTAGTCATATTTATGATGTACACCTACCAACACAGACCTAATCTAACTTACCTACAGTCAATTTGAACATTATATAGGGATACCATTCAAGTGCCACAAGGCCCAGAATACAATCAACGGGGAGGAAGGAAAATGAAAAGGAAGAAAAGAAGGAAGGCACATCTTAGATACCAATACCTGATTGGCACAGTGCACGATTGTGACCTATTGACTCGCATATACAAACATGATATACATATACATATATATATATATACGAAATAGCTTCAACACCAAACATATACCTGATTGACATGGGGCACAACAGTAACCTCCTCAGATCCCAAAAGCGCAGTCAGGTGTGGAACCATAAAGTTGGAGACGCCTATTGCCTTGACGAATCCCTTATCGTACAGGGCCTCCATTTCCTTCCAGACACGCACACGCGCTTCGTTCTCGTGACCAGGCTCGGCATTGGGAACTCCAGGCCAGTGCATAAGGTAGAGGTCCAGATACTCTACACCTGTTGTGAGGGTTTAGGGGGGGGCTTGAGGGTGAATTCCGGGGCGGGGGGAGGGGGGGATGGGATGTTATAGGTGTGTAAGTTCTAGCGCTTTAGGGTTCTAGGGGTTGAAACTGTCAGGCCTCAGGAAGCAGATAGAGTGGTGTAGGTATTACATTCGCATTGAACACGGGTACTCGCACACACACTACTCGCATCCTTGATCTTTCCGAATCCTGCCCTTAACTCCCTATCTCCTTAAGATTTCCCCACACACCACTATCTCGTACAAACCAACATAGCACTGATTTGAGCTTCCGATATATAA
>LUCW03002154.1:32500-72500 GCA_001586965.3 Sphaeroforma sirkka | reverse complement strand
CAGGCATACTCAGTGGTTGGAATCGAGTGCCGGGCTATTTGGAAGCCTACATGGCGCGTGAGAGTGCGACCGACTCCCCGATGCCTGTCTTATGGTCGGATTCCGGTGTCGGATTTCCAGTGTACGATTCCATCACCGACATGCGAGGCCTGGTGCTGTCATTCCCCTACCACCACGTGCGTCTATCCGACGTGGCCATTAGTGTGAACGTAGAAGAAGTAAACAGTGCAGCTGTGCGCATGGGTGAACGCTACCCCGGTTTCCGCGAAGAGTTCGAACCATTATTCACGACAATCCCTGAGGTAGCATTATATGGCATTACAGCCGAACAGAAGCGGGTATTTCTTCTCGGCTGTAGGGAGAACCAACTAGAACCGATTAGGCGACGTTCGATAGTTGGTGATGCCGCTGCGGAGACCTACATAGGCCTGTACCTCAGCTTGGAGCAGGGTGCGCATGGGGTTCCGCTGACAATAGAGACGCCCTTCACACCGGCTGCGCTGATTATCAAGAAAATTGAGGTGTATGGTAATTCGGTTCCAGTTGCCCCGGCATGCCCCAATGTGCGGGTCGATACGTGTATTGGCCAGGATGACCAAACGGGTGAGTATGATCACTTGGGAATAGGCAAGTGGCGATAGCGTGGGGGAGGGGAGGGGGAGTATGCACGCGTATACTTCACAGTATTATATGTCACCGTGTCCAATTTAGTATCACGTTTTAGCAGCCCCTTGTAAGTTGAGTGCGCCATAGAGTGATCTTTAACGCCTGGAGAGGATACAACGATGAATCGACTCAGGTCTGATTGGGAGGTCGAACCCAAGGTGGGCATATTCTAAGATGCAAATTGAGATATATGACAGTCCTGTGCTTTATATACGTCCAGGATGCGGTATGCACTGTGTGGTCGGCTTGATAAGCATAGACTGCTCGCGCTATGCAATGAGCCACAGTGGGAGAAGTCAGGGAGATCCGATTGTTTGGCGAGTGCTGAGGTGCACTGCTGCTATGTAGGGCTCTGTGGGTAGACGTGTAAGGGACGGGTATGGTTACGATTTTTGGTTTAGTTTCAGTGGTGCGTGCACGAGAAATGTGTGCTATGTCTTAGAACAGTCTACTATAGACAAGAGGATCAGTGGTTACAGCCGCATCAATTTGAGATTAACATCTGACTGTGTTACAACGCTTGGGAGCTTGGGCTGGTGCAACCGTCTACGAAGGGACGTGTGACCGTGGACACGGACCGCGTACGTGTGTGAACATACTACTCCAGCCCTGTACAGAAAAAGGGGGACATCTGTGTTAAGTTGGTTGGTCTTCCTGAGAGATCGATGGCTATTATATACGAGCTTGTTGCTACATATGGTGTTATGAGCCACAACAAATGGTGCTCATACTTGAGCCACGACTTCACTCTTTGCGACAGGGCTATACCCTTTGCCTTAAATTACTTTGCAAGATCGGCGTTTACCTTAAACTACTTTTCAAATCAGCCTTTACCTTGAATTACTTTACAAAATAGGCCGTTGCCTTTTAAACTACTTTCACAAATCGGTTTAGTACCTTTAAAAGGTACTTACCAAAATCTATAGTAAACCTCTATTTACAAAGCGATAGTGGTCGCAATTAAATGACAAACTTACATCTACTAATATAAGCGAGAGTACTTTAAACAAATAAATGGTAAATTGACGTCTACAGGGCGAGGGTGACCATAATTCAGTGGTAATCTTTGCAAGTGAAGTATTCTCAAAGATTGAGTAAATCTCGGTAGTTTCACAAACGTGCGATATGTTCAGAAAGGGTGCTATAGATGAACACTCGTAACAACGGAGAATAGGTGTGTTTGTTTGTACCTGGTACATATCCTGTCACAGAACAAGCAGGTTTAAGACAAATAGTGAGTGAATGTCCCATTCTGACGAGCGCATAAGGTACAATTCATATATATATATATATATATATATATATATATATATATATATATATATATATATATATATATATATATATATATATACATATATATATGTATACATATATATATATATATATATATATATATATATATATATATATATTCATATATATATATTATATATATACATTCATATATATATATATATATATATATATATATATATATATATATATATATATATATATATATATATATATATTTGTATATATATATGTATATATATATGTATATATATATATATATATATATATATATATATATATATATATATATATATATATATATATATATATATATATATGTGTGTGTGTGTGTGTGTGTATGTACATAATTTGCTTTATCTAGGTATCATCCAGAATAATTCTATTCGCTAAGCAGTTACAACTTCACTACTTCGATGTGCATCTCAAGAGTATGGCCACCCAGTCAACCCAAGAGCAGATGTCTGTTCGACTATTTCGCGCCTCTCGCGTTTACTATTCCTGGGCATCCTCATGAACTAGGTTTTCCACGGATATCCTCATAAACTTTTGGTTTTTAATCGATTGCTTTGAACGCAGGTAGGCCCGTGATTCCTCGGCCGAGGATCAACGCATGGATATCATGTGTTCCTGGATGATAAAATAGAACCATAAAAACAGTCAAAGATCCAAAGATTTGCGATAAAAACAGAGAATTATACAAACAGTGTTATGTTTTAGACGTTAATAAGCTAGTAAAGTATGCGATCAATTAAATGATACGAATATTCGAAACTGGGATTACACCTAGACACCCACCTAAGTTGAATCGAATAATGCGTGTATGGTTATCGTGCACCCCGTTTGTGATATCAGCTATCACAATATATATATATATATATATATATATATATATGTGTGTGTGTGTGTATATGTATATGTATATATATGTATGCCTCGATTTCCGATAGACACGTATTTCATACACATACATAGCCCTGAAATGTTAGTGTTTGTACGTGTTGAATGCCTCCAGGCTCATCACATATCCAATGATATGGTAGTCGTCGCTAATATCACTGCCGTAGGGATATCAGCACACTCACATACGACAGATAATAAAGTATGGGGGTATACCCACGCCATTGTAATACATACACTAATTTTATACCCCTAACCCTAAAACCCTAATGTCTACACACAATCCTTATCATACTAACCTTCGTACGTGTTGACTGCCTCCAGGTTCATCACATGTCTGATGATATGGTATTCGTCACTGATACCGTTGCCGCCCAACATATCCCGAGCGGTACGTGCTATGTTCAAGGCTTTCCCACAAGAGTTACGCTACAGGTGAAGTCAGGCAATAGAAGAAAAAACAGGACTATTAGCAGGATAAGATCAGTCAATGAGGTCGGGCACAAGAGAAACCTATCCAGTGTTAGAAATTGGGTAATAGAAGAACAGGACTATTAACGAGATATGTACAATTAAGAAGTCGGACAAAAGAGAAACATGTTCACTGTTTGAAGATAGCCGACTAAAGAACAGGACTACTAGCAATATATAGGGCAAAGAGGCCAATATTTGAATGTTTTGTTTTGTAGCAGGACTGCACACAGTACATCAAAAACAGCAATCAACTTGTGCATGCATTCATGAAACAATGCTATATATATATATATATGTGTGTGTGTGTATATACCACTCTCGCGCAGTTCATGATGTAAGTACCTTCACCATGCTGATCATGTCTGTAGCACACTTGCCCTCGTCCTTTAGTCGTCCCACTTGCAGGCACGCCTGTAGCCCCACGGAGATCTGTCATTCCCAAAATAGGACCGAGAAAATATACTTATATTAATTGTGTGAATGGGATCGAATCAATCATGACCACCCACTAAATTGCGACACACCGAATTTGCGACGACATGCTAATTTGCGACACACCTCCGTCAGCATATCTGCCATCTTCAGCTGCACTATCTGGTTGCGTGCTAGTGGCACACCGAACTGCTTACGGTCCATGGTGTACTGTCTCGCCTGAGCCAAACAGAACTCCGCCGCACCCAACGCACCCCACGAGATGCCGTATCGCGCATTAGACAGACAGTGGAACGGGCCCTTGAGACTGTGGCAGGGAGAGACACGGGTAGAGCGTGTGTTAGAAGTGAGCTATGAACAACCAACGGTATGAATGAAGGCGTAAACCAGATCAGGGGGATTGGCAGTCGCATCGGTGGGGTTGAGTGTGGATGATAGTGCATATACGTATACGTATACGTAGATGTATCGGAGGCCTGAGAGGGGGAGGGTGGAGGATACGTTTTGTGTACCGCCGTCGCTCTGACCATACTGCACTCGTCCACTCGCAATAGCACCCACGAGATGCCGTCTCACGCATTGGGTAGACAGTGAAACGTTCTCTGTAGACCATAGAAAGCGAATGTGCATATGTGTGTATATACACGCGGAGGGTATAGGTACACAGAACATAGTTAGTTGCGGTGGAGAAAAATGGTTATCTCTGATGTAATCAACAACTGCTTGATCCGCTGTGGTAACGGACGATGTGTATATGTGTGTATATTCACGCGGGGGTACACGTACACAGAACAGAGTTACTTCCGGTAGAGATAAATGACCGTCACGAATGTAATCAACAACTACCCGCACAAGCCAAGAAGCATGTGTACACCCAAATAATCGCCCAGATAAAATCAGAAACATACATATCCGTCAAACACTCACAGTGCCATACGAATACAACACGCGCCAAGAAGCAAATGTACACCCAAATACTCGCCCCTTGACCTCAGGGAACAAGTGCGCCTCAGGCACAAAGACATCCTCTATAACAAATGAAGCAAGTGTATACCCAAATACTCACCCCTTGGCCCCAGGCACGAAGACATCCTCCATAACAAAAGAAGCAAGTGTATACCCAAATACTCACCCCTTGACCTCAGACACAAAAACATCCTCTATAACAAAAGAAGCAAGTGTACACCCTAATACTCACCCCTAGACCTCAGGCACAATGACACACTCCCATCCCAAAAGAAGCAAGTGTACACCCGAATACTCACCCCTTGACCCCAGGCACAAAGACATCCTCTATAACAAAAGAAGCAAGTATACACCCAAATACTCACCCCTTAACCTCAGGAACAAAGACATCCTCCATAACAAAAGAAGCAAGTGTACACCCAAATACTCACCACTTGACCTCAGGCACAAAGACATCCTCCATAACAAAACAAACAAGTGTACACCCATATACTTACCCCTTGACCTCAGGGAACAAGTGCGCCTCAGGCACAAAGACATCCTCCATAACAATGGAACCAGTCACGGACGCACGCAGAGAGAACTTGCCCTCAATCTTAGGAGCGGACAATCCCTTCATCCCCTGCAGATGTGTACACAAAAGATGTCAGGTGAGCGATAGGGGGTGGTTGTTAGATACTCGGGAGTGTGTATGTCTCGCTGGCAGAGGCGTGCAAGTAGGCATCAAAGAAGTGATATGGGCACTGGTCAGACACAGAAGATTTAAAATCTTGTATCCGTACATATTTGTTCGTGTGTGTATGTATATATACATAAATACATCCACAAATACATACGAATACATAAAAATACACACACACACACACACACACACATTATATATATAGAAATATACCTTCTCCAGCACGAATCCTCGGATCTCGCCGTCGAGTTTAGCCCACACCACAAAAACATCGGCTATGGGTGAGTTGGTGATCCAGGTCTTGGCTCCGTTCAATTGGTAACCGCCATCCACCTTCTTGGCCTTGGTCTCCATGCCACTGGGATCTGACCCGTGGTTAGGCTCAGTCAGGCCGAAACAGCCCACAATCTCACCGGACGCTGTGTAGGTATTGTGGTTGAAATGTTTTATTGTTAGTATAAGGGCCCAGGATAGATTGTAGATCCACGGCATAGCGGTGCATGCCAGGATTCGTTGTAACCAAGTGCTGTTATTATGTGTATGGATGTATTGACCGAGTGGTGGTTGTGTTCTGTAAGCTATGAACAGTCTACAATCATATCGTACGCTGAGTGCTGGGGTATTTAAGCGGCGCGTTTGGGACATATGATATCATGTAACTGCCGCATAAAGAACGATCGTAGATGCATGTGAGCACGTATGTATATGTACACGTACACATAGAATTTTAATGTCTTTTGTAAATACTTACACAGAAAGGTAACTGTATACATGTGTGTGTGTGTGTCAAGGCTTTGTGGCAGATACAGATTTCTACCTGCTTTGTTGTACGCAAATATATTTCTGTACGCATGTCTTCTTGTACATTTTCAGCAAACCATACGTATTGACCTTTTTGGTTGTCGCCCGCACAGGACAAAAGCTAAATATATCATTCAGATTGAATACTCTACTTGTCCTCAAAAAAGGGACTCATTTTGCCCTCTTTGGTAGAGAGTTAAACACTACATAATAGTGTATAGAAGTCACACCCACAAGCACCACCTAATCTGTATGGAAGTCACACCCACAGGCACCACCCAATCTATATACTCTTCTGTCCTAAAGCTCTCAAGGAAGCCGTCAAAACCCATACATACCCAATTTCGGCAGGAACTTGTCTTTGACTTCCGGGGTACCGAACTGGTAGATGGGGAACATAACCAGTGAAGACTGTACAGACATGGCCGAACGATAGCCGCTATCCACACGCTCCACCTCACGAGCAATGAGACCATACGCCACGGACGAAGCACCGGCACAGCTAAGGTGTGTACAGGATGGTGTATGTATGGTTAGAGCTAGTTGGGTTGAATATAGTATCAGATAGTACGGATGGGTAGAAACATGTGCAAGAACATAGAGAAACGGAGGGGGTTCTGGGGGGCGTTTGCTGGACTATCCTATAGAAACATGCAACGTAGACCATCTCGCACAAGAGCACGGATAGGCAGACAACGGTGTCCAACTCACACCACACAGAACGTACCCGTAACCTTCCAATGTAGCACCCAGCAACCCGATCTCTCCCATTTCGTTGAAGATATCGCGATCAAACGCTGTATTTGGGAATGGAAAAGTCATGTGTCAGTACAAACCCTGAGGAACATCTCATCGTCGGATCATGCGATAAGCCGGGATAAACTGACGCGGCACTCCTGTACTAGGTAGAAGGAGGAACAGGACATGTATGCAAGGCAATGCACGCTTATATCCGACGACAACACCTATGCGACAGGATCATTGCATGTGTGCGACAGATCGTATTAAAGGGGGGGTGTTGCAAAGTGAAAACGCAGGGGATTGCCATTATATACACATAAGTGTGTGTATGTGTGTGTGTGTGCAGTGTACTTACTGACAGTTCATGTATGTGCACACGTGTGTACACATAACCATTGCACACTACTCGTATGTGTATCTATACACCATAACCTCAATATCCTGCATCCTGTGTATCTCTACACAACCCCATGGTATCTAACTTGTCAGTCTCTCTCATCAATTCAGCCATAGCCATGGCACACTTACTCTCATTCCGGTTGCCCATCAGCACGCGTGGCATGAGCTTATCCTGACAGTAGTTATGCGCAGCGTCTCGCATGATCTTCTCATCTTCAGTAAGCTGGGAATCCAGGTTCAATGCATCCTCCCAGTTGAACTTTGTATAGTTATATGCAAGACTAGACATACCCCTAGACCTGCTTAGATAGCTATTTGTATCATATTTGGGTATGCTGTTGACACTGTTTGCAGACGGTCGCGCGATGCGGCTGTAGCGTGACAGCACTTGTGCAAACTTAGTCATGATTGAATGTAGGTGGGGTTGGTGTAGAGGTTACTTGTGAGCTATTGAGTGAAAACAACAAGAGTGTCTTTTAGAGGGCCGTAATAGCCACAAAAGCACTTGCCTGACAGACGGTAGCTGATGCGAGCGATAAGAATTGCAGTTGCAAAGAAACTGTACGTTTGCTATGGCTCCAGTACAAAAGTAAACAAACCTAACAGCATATATTTTACGATGAATACGCGCTAGTGGTGGAGAGTCGCTGCCTGCAGACTTCAAGAACCTATGTATTTTCAGTTCGTTCTCATTCTAACGTTTTCTAAGAACAAATCGTTTTGCGTTAAATATAAACGTATATGCTGTAATACCGTTTACGTTATCGAGATTTTGGCAGTGTGGATTTCTCAAGTAAACCGTTTATCATTTGTTACGTTCAACGTATTAAATTCATTTCTTCTCACGTTTACGTTCATCGCAGACGTTTACTTCTGAGTCTCGTTCGCTGTCACTTTCTTGGGTTTTTATATTTTTCGCCTTTTGGCTTTTGGGGCTTTCCACCAGGAGTAAGAAATACGTAGAGTTTCACGAACTACACAGTTTTTCATTGGACACAGCATGAGCCGGCCCGTGGTTCACTGGCTCTCTCTGTCTTCGCCAATCCGTGACGTTGTTAAAGAAGTATACAGTCGTATGTATTTACTATGTAGAGTTGTAGACTTCTTGTGTTATGTGTATGTAAATAGTAGACTGTAGAAGCGTGACAGCACTGAGCAGACTGTCAGTCTGACTGCTGACAGCCTGATACGTCTTGACTTTTTGCTTTTTACTGTTCCGTACGTGTAGGCCCTGCATAGCAGTCTGCAGGAGTGCACGCCTGCCCATGTGCACATAAAAATTGTGGATATTTTGTACTGAATTTGCGAGAGACATAGTTAAATAATATTTAATTAAATAAACATGTCAAATACGACGATGGCTTTCTCTGGATAAGGTCTCGAGCGGAAATCAGGTTCCTCTCTGCGATGGAATACTGAAATAACGTATAAATAAAAACGGGTCACCAATGATGCTCGGTGCGAGCATTATTTAAGGAATTCCGTTACAGATAATATTTTAGGTATGCACTCATTGCACTGTACAATATTCATTACTTTTGTATCGGACTGTTTCTTAAACATCAAAAGGCGCAGATAACAGAAACTGACGCCATATGAAAGGTCAGTATACTCATTCGATATTACGAATGTCTGTCAAGCTTTCAAATACACATGTATCCATAGAATCACGAATATATAAATTTATCAATGTCTGTCTACAGAACACACTCATATATATATTGTAGACAGGCATTGATAAACTTACACATCCGAGATTCTATGAAAATATTTGAATATGATAACGATATATACCTACATACATATATATATATATATATATATATATATATATATATATATATATATATATATATATGTATGTATGTATGTAATATAAATTAATATAATATATATATATATATATATATATATATTATATATATATATAATATATATATATAATATACTATGTATGTATATATATATATATATATATATATATATATATGTAATAATATATATATATACAATTATAACCATATATATATATGCATATATATATTATATATAACATATACATAATACACATGCATATGCATGCATGTATATATATATGTATACATATATATGTATATATATATATATATTATATAAATATATAATATGCATTTTAAATATATGCATGTAATATATATATATATGTATTATGGGTAATATATATATACATACATGGCAATATGTATACAGGGATAAAATAATGAACATATATATATAACTATATATCATATAATATATATATATGTATACATGAGTGTGTGTCTGTGTTGTGATGATTGTTATTAAATCATAAATTATATACATATATATGTATGTATGTATATGCATACATATATATATATATACATATATATATTATATATATACATATATATATATATATCATCTTATATAAACAACATATACATGTGCATACATGCATGCATGTATGTATGTATGCATGCACATCCGCATCCATATTTGCTGTCTATTTTATATATAATGTTTTCTGTTTGTTTTACATATATATGTATATATACATATTATATATAAATATATAATATAATATATATATATATATATATATCTATTTATATATATATATATATATATATATATATACATATATATATATATAGGTGTGTGTGTGTATGTATGTATATATATATATATATATATATATATATATTTTGTATATTTGTATATTTTTGTATATTTATATATATATATATATATATTCTGATTGGATTGATGTTGAAATAAAAACGTTTGGGAAAAATAATGTTCAAAGAAGACGAATCCTTCGCTTTCAAGCCACACTAGATTTCAGCTGGGTTGCCTTTAGCATGTTTCAGGAGAGTTCACGAGACAGCTCAAAATCCAGCACTATACATGTTCCTTCGGCAGCAGCTGCTAGCAGCAGTTTTCACAGATCTACCTCATTTGTTATCTGGAAAATCTAAGGCTCTATTCAATATTACCGTCGGGCTTTATCTACTACTGCTATAGATGAGCGATATATTTCAACACTCCTTTTCCACAGACATTGTATCGGTGTGACATCGCTTCCAGAATCCAACCTCGCCGACGCTCGTCGCGGCCACATATTGTTTGTCATTTGTTAAAAAGGCGGCTATTGGTCTTTGGTCTACACTCCTTCAAATCTATGTACGCGCATCATGGGTATATGGCTCAGACTATAATATGAATCTCTGTGTGTGCGACTATAGTTTGTAGATGATACACTACTAGCCTCCATATATATATATATATATATTGGTTTTTGAGATTATTTATCTAGGTGATAAATTCTCGACAGCCTGGTTCGTATACTCACCCTTTCAAGGGTTGAGCATGTTTAGGACACGTACTGTACTACATTCAGTAACCCTCGCCAGCCATTCTCTTTATCTCACACGTCCCACAGAGTTTATCAGCTTTTTTTCTGCATGCTATATACAGGCGTAACGAATACGCTATAGCTTGAGTAGCAGAATTGGTTTGTTGTTACATATGTACAGCCCAGATAAGTTAGCCAGATATAAGACGTACACACCCATTCAGTTGCCAGGTTTCGGATGCCTCTTCGTTCCAGGCCGTGTTGCTCGCCCATAGGTGCAACATACGTCTGTACATACGCGTCATTAGCCGTATATGAGATATGGTTTCGTTTATTAATAAATATGTATAAACGATATGTAATTAAAGAAAGTAGGTACTATTAAAAGATAACCACCAACACGATTACACTTAATAGCAACAGTATACCGTGTTCTACACATGCATATACAGGAAGTCTTCTTCCATTGATAGTGATGTTATTGGTAGCGCAAGAGAAAGTATGTATTGCCCGCTACTATTTCGACTACGCTGATCACGATGTTGGTCTCAGATTTCCAATACGTCCGGTAGCATGGCTAATCTCGTGTTGCACCTGATTTCTGCCCGGTCGGTATGTATTTCGCAATGCGGGCTTTTTTTAATACGAATATTATGTAATATATGACAAAGAAATGAACACTGCTGTTGAATAAAAGTACGGATGAGATGTAGATCCCGTCAGATAAGCTGTTACATTTTCATTGGCCAGAAGCTTGTCTGGCGGTAGATTTCAAAGTTCAAACTGTTCGTTATGTCGACAATACGTACTCTCTACGACTAGTCTCTCTTGTGTTTATGCTTGGCTTCCGGATGGACCAATGCATGCATGAAGAAGCGTTCAGCACGTATCGATACGATGTATAGTATGCACTGCTAGCGACCATATACATACGGATTGACTGGTGATACTCGTCACGAGATTAGGTGAACGGAGAAGATCATGGTTGTAATTAGAACTTCAGCGATATGCCTGCCGTTCTAACGCGTTAGTGACGTTGCCAGGGGCACAACCGAAGGTAAGTCATTCGGATCAAGTTGAACGCAACGGCTGCCTGCGCCATTTACTTCATGTGCAGGTAGTAGAATAGAATTATGTGTCTTAGAAAGCGTGTATGCTATGTCTATCTCTCAACGTGTATACAATAGACCTAAATGTGTCCCTTGTTTGTTAGGTGTGTTGGATGTATGTATTGTTTTCTGCATTGGAATCGATTTCAACGTGTCCCTAGTTATATAGGATGTGCCGATTGATACTTTGTAAAACAATAACGGCTATCAAACTATGTATACACACACTTTAATCGTGCCGTATTTTGACTATAAAGACCTTCATTTCTGAACTTTCGTACATATAGAGTGAACGGATGCTTTCATCTCTAGGAATAGATCCCTGCACATCCTCCGCACTTTTCCAACCCAACAGCGTGTGTTGCATCACAGTATGTGGGTACGCCTGTTTGTCTCGTATAACAAAGCGTATTGAAGTTATGCCGTGGTTTTCCATGTATATAACGTCTTGATCGGTACTCACTTGGCGAGTTGTGCTAGCGTTGTATATAGTCCGTTAGTTCTAGTCCAAAGCCTGCACGTGCAACCATCACAGCTGGAAAGTGACTCTATGCTATGAACCTTGTTTCACGTTACATCTGAGATATATCCAAGTGGTGTGCTGAACATTCAACCGGGCTGAGTTCGTATTTGGCTGTGGTCTGAGATGAATTGTTGGCACACTGTGCACTGAGTCAATCACTATATGTATGGGCGTTATAATGGCCGCTCAATTACTGCGTCAGCCACATGCAATACAAACCCACTTTCAGACTCTGTCTCTACAAACAGCGCATGAAGACTTACTGTAGTAGGTAGTTGGTATTGTAGTTGATAGAGACTCTCATTCGTTCTAGTAGTCAATGTCGGAAGATATCGCAGCTCTCACAGCTCACCAGCACCTTACTCCAAACTACGGCTCTATCTCACATTTTACCAGCACCTTACTCAATACTAACATTCTATGTACGCACCCTGTAGGTCACAGCATACGTACGCATGAGAAGTTATCAACACTGCCAGAATGGGTTCCACACCGGAAAGCAGTGTTTCCAATGCGGGGTCAAGCGACCAACCCGTACCAGTCCTATACGTTAGTCAACGCACCAAACTCTCTCTGGGCAGACACAACCCCTCAACCATGCCGGGTAGACCATCACTTGCGAGTGCGTTTGATATCCACCCCAAGACACACTCAAAGGGGAGCTCACACGCACCTCTACGCACAAAGGTAAACCTCCGCAACCGCTCCGATGCGTGTACACAGGATGGCTCACGCAGCACCCACCGGAAGAGGGACCTAGTGCCTGGGCAATTGGACTTATTGTCCGATAAACAGGACACCCCACTGACAGATAGACGGTTCAGTACTCAGCCTTTCCAGTTCGGTATGCAGACGCTGCAGGTAGGTACCCGGTCACTACTAGACATTGCGCTGCCGGAGAGTGGGCACGTCTCTGCGGGAAAGGGTGTGGGACGTATGCCTGAGTTGGCACAGATGGTTGGTTTGAGGTTAGAACCAATGGCGGAGGAGATACCCTCAGACCACGAACGTCACCTTGGAGCCAGCAGGGCAACCACCAGAACCGATGTCAAGGCGGGTAGGAGGACCCCCAAGGTACGTACGCGTACAGCTACCAGTACAGACACAGACACGGCAAGTTGTAGTAGTATAACAAGGGGTGAAAGGGCAATAACACACATTACAAACACAGACACGGACACAGCAAGTAGTAGTAGTAAAACAAGGGATGAAAGGGCATTAACACACCGTACAGTCACAGACACAGGCATAGCAAGTAGTAGCAGCAATCCAAGGGAGAAAGGGACAATAACACGCAATACAGACACCACTCGTGACCTATCCACCACAATCGCATCCCCCGCACTCACACGTGAACATGACAGGCACGTGGTACTGCCACAGGATACGAGTGCACCAGTAGCGTCTCATGCATCTGGATCGACGAGCACGTGTGCAGAGTTGGCTGTGGAGGGGCCAAGCGAGTCTGTGAGGGGGTCAATACAGGGGTCTACAAGCTGGAAGGATTGCCCGAATCCCACTACACAGGTAGGAGTGACACATGAGTTGCACGACAGTAAAGTGACGGTGCAAGACGTGGAGTCTGGCGTTACAGATTTTGAACCAAGTGGGTCCGAAAAATTGAGGACAGGTGCACCAACCACCCAAACGCGCACCCGCACAGCAGCCGTCCGGGCATCGACACGTGCGCACAAACGCAAACGATCCCACACAGATGTACGTGCACGTAGGCGTATTGCTGAGCCGAAAGCTACAGCAACGGCAACGATTGCGACTGAGATAGAAGGAGACAACCACACTCTACCAGAACACGCGAGTCGTAGCAACCCACACGCACGCGCACGCACACAGCGGGCTATAGTGAATACCGGGATGACCAATGAGCACGGGAGGGGCAATGGTAAGGAAGACGCCCCTGCATCGACGTCTGGAGAGAGTGTAAGCCATGCGCGTGAGGTGGAGGAGGAGGGGCGGTGTCCGATTGGCTCTGCGCTGAATAAGCGACGGATCTTGAATCTGAAACATACTGAACTGAACGACACGAACGGGCCGGCTATCTACCCCGATCTGTCGTATGTAGGGTCGTCCATAACACCTGTCAAGGTTGGGTTGACACGTGAAGCGCACGGGGAGTCATGCAGCCAAGAGAAGTTCGGTACGGACGTGTGTGTTGCGGGTGAACAGAGGATGACAGCTGGCATGACTCATGTGTTATCTGTCAATGCTAGTGTGGCACTTGGCGACGGCGACGAGCTCGGTAGTCAAGTAGAATTCGATACCACGTTAGTTTTAGCTGGTACTAAGAGTCCACAGCAGCAACGCGCACCAGACCTGGTCCATGACGGGAGGAGTGGGCCAGATACGGCCCATTCTGTGACTTTTGGGGCAGATACGGCCCATTCTGTGACTTTTGGGACAGCTGATGCTGCGATGGACGTAATCAACCAACCCACTTCAAAAGCCCCAAAGTTAGACCCTGGGGCCAACACCGCACACTTGGGTGCTGAAGTACCGGGCAATAGGCTCGAGGTCAGTCTGAACAGGGCAACTGGGAACACCATTACAACTGCTACGGCAAACACAAGTACGCCAGCGAACGACAACACAATAGGAACGTCGCAACAGGACACACCCCACACTGATGTGGCCCAACGAACTACAGTGGCTGGCGTAGTAAGCCCGAGCCGTGTACCTACAGCGGATCTCCCACACCACCGCGCTGCTGAGCGCACCCCAGGACAGGGCCCAAGTGTCAGTGTGACCACTCCTGGTGGAACGGGACAGGATAATGGCACACAGGCAGGGATCGATGCATCTGGCAGTAGTAAGCGGACCGGCAGTCTACGCCCCACACCCACACCAGAGAGCGGGTGTGCGGATGTGTTCGTGGAGGGGTGCTACAGGAGCAAGTACTTTGTGCACGCACATAGTACCGGTGTTAGCTCGAGAGCCAGAACCGGCGATGGCGATGGGAGAAGTTCGGTACCTTTGGGTGTGGGCCGGAGTGAAGGTATGGGTGTAGGGCAGAGCAACGGAACTTTGCCCGGAAGTGCGAGTGAGAGGAGTCTGGATACTACTGCAGACTGGGCATCGAGTCCTAAAAGTTTAGGTTTAGGTGCACGTGCGAAGGCAAGCCGGAGTGTGAGTGCGAGTATGGGTGTGAACACCAGCGAAGG
Source organism: Sphaeroforma sirkka (assembly GCA_001586965.3). NCBI lineage: Eukaryota > Ichthyosporea > Ichthyophonida > Sphaeroforma > Sphaeroforma sirkka. Next base: position 56,977 of record LUCW03002154.1, on the reverse strand, counting down.
CGAATGTATTGGCAAAGGCGTGACAGCGCAGAAGCGACGCGGACGCCCTAGAAAAGCGAAAAGTCCCAAAAAGACAGAAGAGGGCAAGCTAAATATGACACATACGAAACGTGATCATGAAGACGAGGCGACAGGAGTTGCGACCCATGCACCTAGTACTACAAAAGGGACCGTTGGCACGAGTAAAGGATCAGGACCGAGTGTCGGGACAAGAACAAGCGATCAGGTGGCACTGGAGTCAACGGACCGAGAGGGCTCCGTTGTGGGAGATGAGACCGGAATAAGCACGAGTGAATCCGTAAAAAACGATAACCCAGTCTGCGCGAAGAATATACGTACCCAGGCGAGTAAACGTAGCAAGGCGAGTGTAAGTGCGCGGCCCGGCAATAAGCGAAAGAAACCCGAGGCAGATGGTCGTGATGTGAAGAAGGCTAAGAAAGGCGCCAAAGCGGATGAGGAAACTAGCACGTGTACCCAGGGAGCTACAGATATCAAGAAGAAACTGCGGAAATCGGGTCGAAAGGAGAGAGAAAAGGTCCAGAATCGGCCGAAATCCGAGCAACCAAAGCCCAAAAAAGAGGGCGCAGGGTCCAAAACTAGAAAGAAGCGAACGCCGTCACAGGACAGTTTGGCGGGAAGTGAAGTCGAGGGGAGTGTGGAGGCGCAGCTAGAGGCATCGAGTGAGTATACGGTCACGGCTGTTACCACGAGTTTCTTTACGAACGAGATCGGCTACCAGTCAAAGGACAGGATATTAATAGAATGTGATGGTAGCCAATCAAATGGTAGGTGTTGGTACTCTGTACTACTACTGTGGTCAATTATACGCTGGTATAGATCCAGTATTTGTATGTTCCGGGTGTGTCGAGTGGAGTGAATACATACACATTCACGTATATATATATATATATATATATATATGTGTGTGTGTGTGTGTGTGTGCATGCATATATATATATATGTATATATATATATATATATATATATATATATATATTATTACATGTGTGTGTGTGTGTGTGTGTGTGTGTGTGTATATATATATGTGTGTGTGTGTGTGTGTGTGTGTGTGTGTGTGTGTGTGTGTATTATTATGTATATATATATATATATATATATATATATATATATATATATATATATATAGTTTACGCACAAAAGTGTGCTTATGTAACCAACTACAAGTATACTTATGCCGATGCTCACAACTCTACGTATACCATACTATTTACCAAACTCGTCTTACCGTGGCAGGTACAGTCACACTTTGCTATGGCGCCGTTTCATATCGTATCAGAAAACTCTTAAGTAAATATTGGACGCTGTAGTGCGTCAAATGACCTTATGTGCGAGTGCGGGGTATTCACAAGTTGCTGTATGTATCATATCTCTGCGCAGAGACTGTTGCACACGTGGTGGACTTGACCAGCTCCCAGAGCCAAGGCTCCGACAATCACCCTAAAGCTGCACTTCCATTGGCCGAGAGCCCCGTTGGGTTAATCGCTGAGAAACCATTGGACGAGAGCGGACCGTTTGGTTTTCAGAGCCAATCGCTGAACCCTGTGGTGAAGGATAGACCGCCACCGCCACCCGCGCCACTACCGCCTCCGCTGGGACTACCGAAGTCAATAGAGACCGTGCATGCGTAAGTCCATACGTCCGCACTTAGGTACAACCACGCGTCGCGTGATCGTATGTATAAAGGTTCTATTTAGGCTTGTGTATGTTTTAGCGTTTTAGCGTTTTAAGTGTGTGTAAACGTATACCAACTGTTGATCCGTATATGAGTATATGGGTTGCACAAATGTGTGGGTGGGCGTATGTTCATATGACATGAGTGTATGTGTCGTTATATACACGTGTTTAAGATAATGTTTGAATATTCACAAGTATGTGTATTATTCTGCATGTGTTTGTGTTCTCGACAGATAAAAATATAGGTATATTTGTATATGTATATATATGTAGGTGTATTTTTGTACTTGTGTCTGTATATCGATGTACGTATTTCTCTATCGAATGGTATCCATAGAAAGGAAATCATACGCCACACGTCCTACCACCACCAATCCGGAAACAAGCAACCCGTGTTTCGCCTGTGTCTCTACATGTATCATATCTATATATAGTCCACAAGCATTTGTAGGTAGCTATAGTACAAAAACATGGCTCAATACGTACACCTACATTCGTAAGCGTTTGTCGTGGACCTTTAGCTCTATTTACTACCGATACAGTGGGAGACTAACTCAGCAGTGTGCCTTCAGCTCGTTAATTGTGTAACCCGCAAATAACCGGCGACTAGCAGTTGCACTTGGCGTTGGCAATATGCACACAAAGATATATATATATATATATATATATATATATATATATATATATATATAGATTGTTATATATATATAGATTGTTATATATAGTGATATATATTTTTAATTGTTATATATTGTTATATATTGTTATATGTTGTTTTGTATTGCTATATATTGTTCTATATTGTTATATATTGTTGTATATTGCTATATATATTTTTTACTGTTGTTGTTTTATATTGTTATATATTGTATATTGTTGTATATTGTTATTTGTTGTTGTATATTGTTGTATACTGTTATATATTGGTATATATTGTTTTATATTGTCATGTATTGTTATACATTGTTATATACTGTTGTACATACATCCAGATCTTGTGTATGTGTCTATTCTCATACGGTACAGACTATCAGTCGATTCACATCAACTGCCGTTATCTTCTCATCCTTTTATCTCATAAACCCAATGCAGGAGGAAGCTGTCTGAGAAGTTTACATACACACACACGGATGCTATGGCCCAACACATTCACATCCCTCAAACTACTGGAGATGAGCAGTTGCACCTGGCGATGGCCATACACACATCTCTGGGCGGGGCAGTGGCCAGCGCCACCCAGTCCACGAATGCACCTGGACCGGACGAAAATAGGGCCGATTCTGTCCTCGGTTCCGAGAATGCACCGGCAGCTTGGGATACGGTCTTGTCTGAGACAGAGCGTGCGGGTACAGGGCCAGATACAATCGCTCAGGGGGTGCGAGCAGGGGCGATGAGGCGCACAACAGGGGCGGTGGTAGTCACACAGAAACCCGACAAGCGTATGTGGTTTGTCGTATGTGGACATATCTACTGCTTATAGTTCTATCATTGCTCTGCTGTTGTATGTGCATCATAGCAAACGTGTGTGATCGATCGTACGAGAATCATAACAGTCGTATATGGTGTGGTGTGTCGTATGAACACATATCCACTGTATTTGTTTATATCATTGCTTAGCTGTCGGACGTGACTGTTAGTCCCTCTACGTGATCTGTCGTGCGAGAATGATAGCAGTCGTATGTGGTTGTGTTGTGCGTGGACATATCCATTGTTCATATCATTGCCTAACTGCCGGACGTGCTACAGATGGCTGGCAACTCTTCTGGCTATATGTCAGGTGGTTTATGTTTGACTGCATACCACCTGTCGTATATCTGGCTACACGTCATTTGTTGTATTGTCTGGTTGACTATCACGTGTCGTATTCTCTTAGGGTTTTAGGGTTTTTAGGGTTTAGATCTGGCTACACGTCACGTGTCGTATTGTCTGGTTAAGTATCACGCGTCGTATATCTGACCATATGTTCCGTATCGCTTCCCTTCTCCTCTCTGCTGTGCTCGAGACACCGCACAGATTAAATGAATCAGACTGGAGCTCTACACTACAACGGGCGTTTATGTAAAATCTGATTGGTTTGTTTTAACACGTACATATTGTATGTGTCACGTGCACACACGTTTCAAACATTTTACATTCCCATATCCTCACGTTCACCTGCGCAGCCTTAACGAAGACGAAGATAAAAGCCCTGGCCAAACAGGCGGCTAAAGCGGAGTGGGAGCAAAGCAAGAAGACTCTACACCTGCTCACAGCAGTGGCTAATTGCACCATCGGGTCAAAGGTATTCATATATGTGTATGTTTGTATATATGTATGTATATATATGTAGATGTATATGTATATGTATATATATATATATATATATATATATATTGTATATATACGTGTGTGTGTGTATAAATCTTTTTGTCTGTGTATAGATGTATGTATTTTTATATGTATGTACGTATTTAAAAATGTATATACATATATGTATATATATATATATATATATATATATATATATATGTATATATTCGTGTATTGTTATTTACTTTGAACGCACATAAAGATTTGTGGTAGTGAGCTGACGTGTATGGATGGTTGTCGTGTGCCTGATAGATAGATATGATGTGTATACACACATCTGTATAGTTCAGTTTTGTACTCCTGTCTTGAATATAAGTTCCGCACTTGCTATGATGTATACATGTTGTCTTACTAACCACATTTTCCGCTGCCTCTCATATCATCGGGTGCTGTTGCACTGCATCACGTATGACATATACAGACAACTATAATCACAGAAAGCAAGACACAGATACTGAGGGGCGGGGGAGAAAGATCGAAAGCCAGACCCAAAGCCAAACCTAAATTGCCGGCCAATTCCAATTCGGATCATGTTGTAGGGTTTTTTGAAGCCAACTCGGACCCGATTTTGAGGCACAACGATACGGTGTTTCGTGCGTGGGATACAGAGGAACGGCGAGCACAGAGGTCTAGAGCCGCACGACTGGTCCGAGATACTATGGTAGACTGGCACAAGTACAGTCTACTCAGGAATGAAAGTAGGTTACTGCATGTCTGTATATGTCATAGATAGACAGTCAACTCAGGAATGAAAGTAGGTTATTGCATGTGTGTGTATGTCATAGATATACAGTCTACTCAGGAATGAAAGTAGGTTACTGAATGTGTGTATATGGCATAGATATACAGTCTACTCAGGAACGAAAGTAGGTTACTGCATGTGAGTATATGTCATAGATATACAGTCTACTCAGGAACGAAAGTAGGTTACTGCATGTGTGTATATGTCATAGATGTACAGTCTCCTGAAGCATGGGTTTATCTATCACGTGGTTCTATGGGGGATGTGTTTATTGGAATGACATATGTGTTGGTATTGGCGTTTGTTGTTACGAGGTGCCATAATGGGCTAGCACAGGCAGTACTATGGGATGTCTCTTGCACAAGCATGCTTCTTTAGGCTCGACCGTTCTTTGTGACTCCACTTGGGCTGCCCCGTTGGTGGCCCATCCCACACACTCACACTCACATTCACACTCACACTCACACTCGCATTCACACTCACACTCACACTCGCATTCACACTCACACTCGCATTCACACTCACACTCACACTCACACAACCCACACTCAGGTATCACTGACTGGCGCGATACCGAGCTCATGGGCCTGGGTGGGTTCTGTCTGGATATAAATAGCAGTCAATCAGAAGAGAGTTGCGGGAGTGACGCGGAGGAAGATCTGCAGGAGATCCCAATGACACAGATGGCGCCACAGAGCGAAATCAGTGCCAAACGACGGCTGTCGGAGGGGGAGGTAGACCTCGGCCGGTCCAAGGTGAGTATGACGGATGGTCAGGTTAGGACTCTAAAACCCTAAAACCCTAAAAAAAATACTATACTTGCCTGTGGCCATCCATTGACAATCTGTCGCAGCAAGTGTATAAAAACGCCGTGGGTGTGTGTTTTGTGCTTGATATAAGTCGGCCGAAGGTAGTTTTACCTACGTTACTCATGGTGTGTGGTACAATGCCTTGGGCCATCTACCTGTGTGTCCGGTTAAGGGACCTAACTCGGGCTCTCCTTTAACTGGGACATTGGTCGGCCCAAGGTAGTTTTACCTACAGCCCACACGTTCCGCAGGGAGTTATTGTCCACGTACGCTAAGTCTACTAGTGTCCCGATTTGAACCTGAAAGATTTGGATTAGAAATTTAAAGCCCCTTACGCATTGTATCTCTACACATTTATAATATTCTGGCAGAGATTTCACACCTCCATGTGGGATATGGCGTCCGCCACTGACACTGCTGTTCCTGAACGCGAACTCTACTTTGTTCAGGGCTTGCTAACGTTTTCACAGGTATATTTGTCATCACACTTTTATTTTATTCTTATTGTATACACGTTTATACATTTATACTATATATATGTATTTGTATACATATATATATATATATATATATATATATATATATATATATATATATATATGTTGTGTGATGTGTGTGTGTGTGTGTGTGTGTGTGCGCGTGTGTGTGTGTATGTGTATGTGTGTGTGTGTGTGTGTGTGTGTGTGTTCATATATATATATATATATATTGTGTGTGTGTGTGTGTGTGTGTGTGTGTGTGTTTTGTATATTCATATATATATATATATATATATATATATATATATATATATATATATATATATATATATATATATATATATATATATTATATATATATATATGCCATATATAAATATATGCATATATGTATATATATATATGTATATATATGTGTGTGTGTGTGCATCTTATCTTGGCCTTTCAGGGTAGGGGAGGAGGTAAACACACCTCCTCCTACACGCTCTCGAGAGGGCAAGCGGGCTGAAGCAGATGATCAATAGAGCACAGGGCTATGCTCATACCAAAATGGTGGTGTTACGCCTCAATATGGCTTTATATATATATGTGTGTGTGTGTGTGTATCTATATACATATATATATGTGTGTATGTATGTGTGTGTGTGTGTGTGTGTGTGTATGCATATAAATATATATGCATATAAGTATACATGTATATGTGAATTGTTGTTAGGTATTTATGGATTTACGTGTCACTTCTATACCACAATGTATGTAAGCCTGTCTGATCGTGCCGCTTCCCTGTATTTCATCGATAGCCTGTTAAAAACCCTAAAACCTTAAACCCTATATTTCAGAGATGCCCTACCGTACACGCACACGGGAACGTGTGCCTGCACACCTTTCTGGTCTATAACTACTCCATACGATCACAAATAACTGCCCCGTCAGTTCATAACTACCCCCTTACCTCCATATCTAATCTCCCCATACCTTTAATACTATCTAACCCTTACCTCCGTATCTAAACACACCATATCTCCACAGCGAGACAGCTTAGCCCGCCTCCACACCAACACCGACTCCAGCTCAAGTGACGACGCCGAAGACCCCCCAGAACACGCCCTGCACACGCATATAGACCCCGGTCTCCCTCTACAGGCCCAGGCAGAGGCAGTCAATGCCCAACTGAGAGAGTGTGGGCAGCAGGGGGTACCGAACTTGTCTGTACTTGAGCGGGGAATGCGAATGTTGGAGAAGAACATGGCACAGCAGTGGAAGTCCCTCTGCGCCACAGTGTTGGGTGACCGTATGTGGCTGCGGTGCTTTTGTTATGGGGGCTTGTGAGAGCGTATGGGTTTGCACGGTGTTTTGTCGTTTGTGCGAGTGTATGTGTTTGTATGGTGGTTTGTGAGGGTATAAGCTTTTGTATGGTGTTTTGTGATTTGTGAGGGTATATTAGGTTGTATGGTGGTTTGTGAAATTCTATGGGCTTGTATGGTGTTTTGTGGTTTGTGGGAGTACACTGTAGTAGACGGCAAGTGTGTGGTACGTTGGTAGTATACGTACCTTGCCTGGCCATGGCATGCACCACTCAGATGCGGCTGTAGATCGGCAGATGTATCTCATGTCTTGTGCGTAAGTACGTCCGGCTGTACGTATTGGAGCTTGTACTGTCGCAGGCCAACCGCAAACCCACACGCCCACACAGGTGCACTCAGTGTATATGTAATGTCTACCTCTGTTGCTCTCCGAATCCCTGACGCGATTTGGCTGATTGGTTGTAATCCTATGTATTTGGTCGTATTCCTTTTGATTCGGACGTATTCCTATGAATTTGGTCGTATTCCTATTGATTTGATTAAATTCCTATTAATTTGTTCATATTCCTATCATTTTGTTCATATTCCTATCAAATTGGTCGTATTTCTATTGTTTGCGTTGTATTCCTATTAATTTGGTTATATTCCTATGAATTTAGTTGTATCCCCATTAATTTACTTAGGCCTATTCCTATGAATTTAGTTGTATTCCTATTAATTTGCTTATATTCCTATGGATTTGGTTGTAGTCCTATTTTTATCCGCATTCTAACTACAGGTACGTATCCACTTCTTTGACTCTCCCCTCACAGGAATCTATGGCGACACCGAGGCTGAAGTACAGGCGAACCACCAGGCAGCGCTAATTGATCTTTCGATGAGTTTTGGGCGCCTATTCGAACGCCTTGGAAGAAGTGAAGGCAAAGTGGTATGAGTTTACTTTGGTGTTCATACGCATAAATGGTGTCACTTTTGTATCCATATGCGTAAATGGTGACATAACTCTTGTCTATTGACGAGTGTGGCGTGTGCTGAGTATTCACTGGTGCATGTGCTATGTATACATATATATATATATATATAAGTCACAGGCGTGTAGTGTTCTACGCGCGTGGTACATACATAGCATCGCCTGCTTTCTCTTATGCATCTGCATTGCATGAATGGTTGCCCTATCAGATAGCCGTCCTCTATTGTGTGTTTGAAATCTACTGCTTTTGTACCAAGTATGAAGTTTGCCACATACGCTCTATAGCACAGGCAGTGGTCCTCGGCTTGATTCTTCTAGTTAGCCATACAACAAATACTTCTGTGTCCTTTCTTCATCGTTTTGACTTTATTTGTGGTGCAAACACACACACGCAACCAACCAACCAATCAGATCTCACAACTCGACGAAGTGTGCGCCAATAGGATGAGAGCCTTAAACGGCATCGCCCAATCAGATGAACGCAATACCTCCGTCAAGGACAACGTCACGCACTCCCATGCCGAGTTCGCGCGGCAGTGCCAGGCCGACCCAATGGCGTTGCCAGACCGTCAGCGTTCAGAGGATACCCACACCCACCCCTGCGATGCATACACCGCCGACCGACCAGGCCACCAGCACATCAGCGCTCACGTGTGTGTACGCGGCGATGGTGCAGGCGGAATGCTCAGCCCACGCACAAGTGGGGAGGGCCCTGAGCGACTACCGGAGGGTGATGCGTGTGTGTCCACTGGGGTGACGCAGGCGCAAGGGAGTGTGCAGGCAGCCCAAGGCATGCGCACGTGGTCGGAAAAGGGGGGTGATGCGACTGATACCACGGCCGTGCGGGACAGTGGCACTGGCGGTATAGAAATGGGCACTCGCGGGAGTGGGTCTGGTGATGCAGGGCCCAATGGGACTGCGGTTATGAACGCGAACACTAATCAGAATACGTGTTACAATGAACCGACCAATGGGAGGGGAGGTGTGGGTGTGGTTGTGGATGAGCCATCGGCTCAGACTCCGCGCGCGCTTGCTGGGACGATGTCACAGGCACTCGACTGGGGCACCCAGGGATTTGATACCACACCGGTGCGATGGACACCCGGTGTATATGCGAACACCAATGAGAATGGAGATGCAGGTACGAGAGCCAATCATAATGGAGATATATGCACTAGTACAGATGGGGCTGGAGAATCGACCGCGACCAGCGATGAGCACATATATAGAAGCGCTATTGCGAGGGCCAATGGGAATGGCGAGACGACCGTCAGAGATATCCAGACAGCGCATGCCTGGTGTATCCCCGAGGAGAAGCATGCGCGTTTCCATGACAACGCTTCTCCACCGGCTCCTGCACACCCTACAGCGCACACAGAAACGTCAGTCACGCATGCCGCTGCAGGGGCGTACCACTCTGCCGCACACACACTCCCTGCGCACGCCACAGCCGATGCCGGTTCTAAGAATAGATCGGCAGATGCCAGTTCTAAAAATAGATCGGCCAGTACTTCCCTACCTACTACCCTCTCAGGCGGGGCGCCAAACCCCAAGACGTCGTCTAAACGGACAGGCACACCCAAGTTTAGGGCCAACTCGGGTACCACTCTGGATACGAACGTGGACCTGAGCCCTGTCCAAAAATCAGATACAGGTGCAGATACGAGTGTGCATGGAGACACGGATACACACGCACTGCTGCTGAGTGCGAGTACTACGGTGCCGTACAGCTCTGCGATGTCCCAGGCCCTGCAGTGGGATCTTGGGTGGGATGATGTGGAAGGCGTGGATGAAGCAGGTGACGGAATAATAGATTTCAATGACGGAATATGCGAGGGAACGGTTGCTGATAAGGACTTTGTTGGAAGTAGTGATAAACCAGGTGACGGAATAATAGATTTCGGTGATGAAATAAGCGAGGGAACGGTTGCTGGTAAGGACTTTGTTGGAAACGGGGATGACGCAGGTGACGAAACAAGCGAGGGAAAGGTTTCTGATAAGGACTTTGTTGGAAGCGGAGATGAAGCAGGTGGCAGAATAATATATTGTACTGATGAATTAGACGATGGAGCATTGGGGGACTTCGGGAGAGGTGTGCATGAGATACCATGTGGTGAGGAAATAGGCGAGGGCGTGGGTAGGGATGTGAAAGTAGGTGACGAAATAAGCGAGGCTGCAGAATGTGAGCCACGGACTAATCCGGTACTACCCGAACAACAGTATGTGAGTGAATCTGTAGTGAACACTTTGAGTCCGAAAATTGGGATAGAGGTGCAGGGACAAGTACCCAGCCTTGCTCTCGGTAGAAAGGGACAGGGGGATCCAGAGAGGTCAGTCCTGGTTAATAGTGCTACGACACATTCGCACGCGCACAAGCAACCAGAACCACATACACAACCAGAAGTACAACCACAGCCACAGCCACAATCTCAATCGCAATCAGACAGTCAAATACAGTCGCACCCGCACCCAATGACACAGCCACAATCCCCACCACAGCCACAATCCCCACCACAGCCACAGCCACAGCCACAGCCACAGCCACTGACACACCACCACCCGCGCACAGTAATGCACACCCAACCGCACACACAGTCACAGCCACCCACCCTATCACAGGCAGTACATTTACAACCACTCTCACCATCACATGCACAATCACAAGCACGTCCACAGTCACAGTCACATGCACAGCATATGCCCCACCGTACGCAAGCGGGGAGAGCGCTGAAGCTCACTTGGGGTAAACGTCGCAAGAAATTGGGGCGGCGCGGCCCTTGCAGCCAGCCATACACCACTATGGATAAAAATAGAACACCTCCATGCAGCCAATCATACACCACTGTGGCTAAAAATAGAACACCTCCATGTAGCCAATCATACACCACTGTGGATAAAAATAGAACACCTCCATGCAGCCAATCATACACCACTGTGAATATAAATAGTACACCTCCCTGTAACCGGCCAGACACAACCGCAAACACGGCTACAGACGCGCCTGGTAGGCAGCCCACCGCACAACTGAGTATAGAAACGACGGGACGACACAGGCACGACACGCACCCAGATGCGGATAAGACAACACGTGGGACTAACCGAGATGCACAGACGACACCCCACCCCACAAACACGACGGGACGGTTGGTGCAGGGACCACAACGAGACACGGAGACGTCAGATAAGACGACCCACGGGCCACAGCAAGGTAGCAGCAGTACAACCTCTGGAGAGAGAGAGTGCACACCACCAGGCCTACGGGGGATGGAACACGACCCACCCGTGGCACAGGAACGCACGCACAGGCACATGGCCGCACCAGACAGACGCGTAGAGAAGCAGGGCGAGACAGAGATCACCACACAGACACTACAGGCAGTAGGCGCCGGTATGGACACGACAGGCAAGCTAGATATTAAGAGCGAGACCGTGAAGGCGTCCCTAGAGGGAGGGCGGTCTATAGACGGGAATAGGGAGCCTGTAGGTGAAAATATCACACGTGCAGGTAAGAATAAGGGGCCAGGTGTAGATAACGAATACGTAGGTAGAAATAAGGGTTCTAAGACATCGGCTACTGTAACGAGGACTGAAGCTAGTACAGAGGCTGTATGCTCCGCTGGTGGAACTGGAGTAAAGCGAGAGCAGGTTGTTATAGCCGACGCTGGAGTCGGTGACGTGTCTTGGAGCGAAAGAGGGTCTTTCCACGGGAATCGGGGGTCATTTATAGGCAAGGAAGAGTCTGAGTACTGGTCCTTTCGCACACCCACGCCGAGTGTGTGGGGTATGAAGGCAGAACAGGGTGGCAGGGTGGATGATGTGAGTGTGTTAGGTGGTGAACTTGGGCCATATAATGTGAGCATGTTGAGCTCCGGGTCTAAAAATAACACTGGTGGTCCTGATATAGTCGGCTCAAACCCAGATACCGCAGAAGATAAAAGGACCAAACGGGCACAGGAACCAACCCTGCTCAGCTGCACAGATCACACTCGTACCCATGGACACGAGCAGGAACATACACAGACACACAGCCACACACACGCGCCAGCATACACACCCCCCCTGGGAGAAGCACGCCTGAACACATGCGAGAAAGATACGCTGCTGCCTGGGCAAGGCACAAGGCTGTCCCACGGAACGGCCCACACGCCTACGGTGAGGCCAAATGCTGTAGGTGTGGGTGCAGGTGCCGACGACGCGACTAAACCACAAACACACGCCATTGCAACTAACGCCGGGCGCGTATGTACTTCAGCCAAAGAAACAGTTGCCAGGCAACCACACGCCGCGGCATTGAGAGCTCGATCTGCTGCCTCAGGACCGCGTCAGGACCTTGACTCTGAGTTGGAGGGCAATGCACCTTTCCCGCACACTCCTCGGGCTCAAGCCAAGGCCATAGTACCACGAACCGTACAACAAACACCTGCGGACAGGGCTGGGGTCAGCGCACCCCAATCACCCGCAGATAGGGCCGGTCCCGCCCCGACGGCGATGGGGTCTGCAACGGACAAGGCCCGACTGGGTAGCGCTGAATTAGAACGCACATGGGACCGGTCTGGTTGGTGGGACTTCCGTACGCCCTCCCCGTGGGTGGCCAAAGAAGAAAGTTTGGGGGTTGTCCAGGGGGCCAAAGCGTCTGTATTCGGGTCGAGTACGGCCCTGAAGTTGAATCTGGGGCTCGGGATGGACGTGGATTTGGGTGCGAATTTGAGTGTGGGGGTTTCGGGTATTGTGGGGATGGCTCTGGCCACGTCTACGCCCGTTGACCCAGGAACCGACATACCTACACCCACCCCCACCCATACCCACACCCACACACGTATAGCCACAGCAACAGCAAACCTCCTTGATGCAGATACGAACCCTGATGCGCGCACAAGCAGACCCGCCCGTACTCACACGTACACAGCCACTGTCACAGCAACACAGACCTCCGCTGGTGCACATACAGCAAGACCCGCACATACCCACATGGACTCCAGCACACCCGCGCCCAGACGGGTGAGGGCAGGCTCAGCTCTGCCATCGTCAGACAACCAGGCCCACACGCACACGCACACGGATACGCACACTCACACTCACACTCATCCTCAGTCGCCGATACCGGCGCCAGGGTAGAGAGTGCAAAGATACTGACAACGAAACGGCGCGTAGATGGATGGATGAATCGTCCCCTCTGGACTTATCGGAGATATCTCCGGTGAGGCGGGTGGAGGGGGGGGGTCTTGCGCACGGGGAGCGAGGTATTTATAGCGGGCTTGTAGGTGTGCCACTCGGCGGAGATTATGGGGATGTGAGCCTCAGAGCCTATGCAGGCATGGGTGCCGGTGTGTGTATTGGATCGATCAGTAGCCCGAAGGCGGAATGCAGTCCCGGTAGTCCTATTCATAGCACCCGCATGGGCTCGGGGGGGGCGGCGGGCCTTAACCAGGCGGACTCGCGTGCACGATCCCTGCGATCATCTACCCCCACCAACGGTAGTCCGAGTATACAACCGCATCAAGGCTCAGGCTTGGGTGGCCGTGTAGCCTCACACACGGACAGTGGGGTGGTGGGACCACCCGACCGAGATCACGCAGACTCGCCTCCACCTCCGCTGCAGATTGCGAAAAACATCAACACAGCCGCTCGTGGGAATATCCCTGGGGACACCCCGGAGACGTGTACTGACCACAGCAGCCAGAGTGTGCACTGGAGGCTACCCCATCTCGGTGGACAGCGTGGGGGGGGCTCGACGGCCGGTGGCAGTGGTGAAGGCGCCGCGGCACACAGAGAGACGCATGCAGGGGCTGGTGCAAGGGCGGGTGGGGGGGTGGCTACGGCACAGGTGAACGAGAGTGTTGTGCTACCGCGTGTGGACGATAGTCTGTCGCTGTCGCTGACTGGGCCCTGTGAGCTGGATGAGGTGGTGGCCTCTCAGATGGACCTGCACCTCTCCTACCACGACCTGGATCGGAGCCAGGACAGTTCAGGCGGGGCTCGGGGAGACAATCAGAGCACCGGGAATGACATCTCCGCCAATGAGACGGCAGTGAATACGGTGGAGACCAATGAAAACGCGCCTGGAAACACGTCGCCGGACGGCATGTGCCCTGACACTGAGGCTCAGCCCGTCGGTGGCTTAAAAGCTGCAGCCAACGAGATCGGGATAAGAATGTCATACTCACCTCGAAATGGTCCTGCAGGTTCCCCGATGCGGGGTGCAAATCGAGCCTCGACCAATGAAACCGATTCTATAAATAGACCCGTAGCCACCGGTGCCGAGGGCCGATGTTCGGATTCAGATAGGACGCTGGCGAGTATCGGTAACCTACACCGCTCATCCGTATCGCCAGAGAAACACAGTGGAGATGCGGTTGTTGCACCGACCAGTAACTACGATGACTCACACGACAATGACTCACCTCCGCGGCCACTCAGGAGACCTGCCACCCATACGGCCCTCCGTGATAGCAACTGTAAGCTATATGGCGTTTGTCTTCCTTTTTCATTTTTTTTTCTTTTTTATTTTGTTGTTCTGAAATGCGATGTGTGGAATGGAGGTTTGCAACGCGAGCGTGTGCGTGTGGGACCAGGTGTGTGCGAGTGATCAGGATGGATTTTGGAGAGAGAGGTTCCTGTGTACATAAGATTTATGCAAGTGATAAAGTGCGTGCGTAGGCGTATATGGATCTCTGGTGTAGTGAGCCAGTTGACCACAAATCCATCCACATAGGGGCATTCCATATATATGTACATATGCTGTAAACTCGCCCTATATTAAACGCCACCACCCCCATCTCTCGTATGTATTACATATCAGCAATCTCACACTAATCTCATCAGATACACTAGTGTAACCGTCTGCTGACACATATTATTTCAAGTCTGCCTCTAAACAAATTTTTAAATTCTACCTCTAGACACATATTTGAACTCCATCTCTGCTGTTGGTGCCTCTCATTCTTCTCCTCAGTCCCGGTGGTACTCGATGATTCCGATGACTCCGCCGCAGACGCAGACACAGACGCAGACGATTCGGTGATTGTGCTAGGCCTGCGTGACAGGCTCAGAGCAAACCACGCCGGTCTCAAGATGTCACCCATAAAGTCCCCAGCGTCACCACCTCAAGGTAACTCACACCCACACCCACAGGTACAGTCACAGTCACAGCCACAGCCACAGCCACAGTCACATCGAGACAACGCCCGCAAACAAACGCATTCAGAAGGGCCGTCACGTGGCTCTGGATGTGCGCAACAACAGCCTACCACGAGCACCGCACCCGCACCACATCACAGACGCTCACCTGACCACACCGTATCGGAAACCGCAAGTGTAACCGCAACCACAACCACAACCGCAAGTGTACCCGCAACCGCTGTAAAGGCCAAAACCACCACTCCGCCGCCTGCGAGCGGCAGTGGCAGAGCAGCTGCAGGCGTGACTAGTACTGCTGCCACCACGCAAGTACCGAACCGAAAGCGCTCACGCACACCAGAGCCTGAATCCGGCAGTGGAGAAGCTTCGGTCACGAGAAGGCCCTTTCAAAGGCCGCCCTCGCCCGTACAAGACTCTCCTGTGTCCGTGGCCAGCACAAGCACCCGCCAAAAGCAGCACTTACCACATAGGGGAATGAGCCCGAAGACACCAGTCCGCGGTACATCCCTTCTGCAGCGCATCGCGGGCGGGCGAACGCCAATCGCAACCACAGGCGATGAGTCATCAGCACCGGCAGCGGCTTCGCCGTTGCACCGGCTGTTCAGTACTTCCAGCGATATTGCTGGGGCCACCGCTCCACAGTCCCGCCCACGCATCCCGCTTTTCAGCCCACGGCGAATAGCGGGACGGGCCTCCGGCTCCACCGCCACCGCGACAAGGACACCCACGCGGTCTCGTGTACCGATATCCAGACCGCAGCAGATACCGGTACCATCACAAACAGTATCAGTCGGTGGCGTGGAACCTGCGCAGAGTTTGGGATTTGGCGCGGGTGTTCTGGTGGTAGACGACGATAGTGATGACGAGGTGGTGGAGGTGTTGTCCTCGCAGCGAGACAACGTGCGTACACGCGCACCGCCACACACCTACACCCACACCTGTGTGCGTGCTACACTGGGAGCGGCACGAGGGAGCAGAGGCACACCGGGACTCACACTAACACCCGGACGTGTAGGCGATGCGAGAGTGTCGACACGTACAACAACATACTCACACACCCACAGACCAGCACACACGCCCAGTTTAGGCTCGGCAGGGGTGGCGATAGACCCTCCAGCTCGGCCGGCTGCGCTTGTTGTGGATGTGGATGCGGACGCGTACGACGATGGGGAAGAGGATGAGGTGATCTCTGTGGATGGGGCTGATGATTCAAGCGACAGCGACAGTGCAGGTAGGCGTTGGTGTAGTGTTGGACGTTGCATGCATGAATCCGTGTTGGTGGTGGTTGCTGTGGTTTGTGCGTATGGGTAGGGTAGCCTTTTGTGGGCCCATACGCTACCAATGTGGGCTGTAAGTGCCTGGAGGTTGCGCTTTACAACGTGGAATAAATCAAATGAAAAGAAAGGATTTGTGTGCATGGTGGCGTGAATGTTTGTGCACTCTTATATAGATGTACCTGTTAAAGAGGTTTACGTTGGTGAGCTAAGAGTTTGGATAGACAAAATCACTCACGCACCAAACCCTGTAACCCTGTAATTCTGTAGCGCGGGGCATTTCATTTGAATTCGAGGACGACGACCTGACACAGACACAGACACAAACACATCGGACGAAGGGGAAGAAGCTGACTACAAAGCGTAAGTCAGAGAATGTTCAATTCGATTGGACACTTGATGGTTGGCTTCACTTCGCAAGTGTCAGACGATAGCCCGAGGGTTGCTTATATGGAAATGCTAGTGTGTATTCTACCCCGAGGGATGTGTATATGGAAGTGCTAGTGTGTATGTTTGTTGTGGTATCAGTAGCGTATGATAGCCTCGCAGCGAGCGATTATCACGTTCTGCAGACTCCCCCAATCTTTGGTTGCACGGTGTACAAGTCATGTGTACCCTCCAGATAGCAATCGTACAGTATGGATCGCGTGAAGATACCGAACATGCAGACAACAAGGTCCAGCATAGAGACGTGACGACGTTTTTGTGAGAGCGCCGCTACTACTACATGGTACTCCTTCACTGATCCTTGCCATCACGTTTTGTCTACGTGTAAATCCTTGAGGCCGAATCTCGTCTGTGTGTGTGTGTGTGTGGTGTGCGGGTTGTCCCGTGTTGATATATTTTAATACAATAAAAGGATTGTCTCGTGTTTTATATTTTAATACAATACTTCCTGCGTCACCCCACCCCAGAACTCTTTGCGAAGCTGCACGCACACTTCAGTACTAATGAACCCCTGCGCCACGCCATGCTGGAGTATAAGGTAAGCGACCAACGTACCTGGGACCATACGCCAGCTTCTGTAGTACTGTAATGTCCTCGTTTATCAAGTTATCAAGCCCAAGTACTTTATCATGCAGTCGGATGAGCTCAGCTATTGTCGTCCCAATATACTCATATCAGTGTGTAGTGTGTCAGGTGTGAACTTATGAATTTTATTTTATCATACTCGCTTTGGAAATGAAACCATGATGTTATGTGGTCGCGTCATATAAATAATTATATAATTATATGCGTATGTATGTATGTAGGTACATTTGTATGTAGTGTACGCGTGCGTGTTTATACATATATATATATATGTGTGTGTGTGTGTGTGTGTGTGTGTATGTATATATGTATATATATGTGCGTGTGTGTGTCTAGATATATATATCATTATATATATATATATATATGTGTGTGTGTGTGTGTGTGCGTGTGTGTGTGTGCGTGTGTGTGTGTGTGTGTGTGTGTGTGTGTGTGTGTGTGTGTGTGCGTGTGTGTGTGTGCGTGTGTGTGTGTGTTGTGTGTGTGTGTGTGTGTGTGTGTGTGTGTGTGTGTGTATATATATATATATATATATATATATATATATATATATATATATATATATATATATATATATATATATATATATACGTATGTATGTATGTATATGTATATATATATATATGTGTGTGTGTGTATATATATATGTATATATGTTTTTCTATCGATATATATATGTATCTATCTATCTATGTATATATATGTGGGTGTTGGGGTGTAGCCTATCCACATCAGGCGATGAGTTTCGAGTGTCCTGCCACGGTACCAGCTTGACAAACTATGCTCATAGACCTAGGAATGCCTGTGAAGTAGATAATCTATTTGGAAAGTTGTATTGACGTCCGTTTCCATAGCAACAGTTATGATGTGTACGAAAGCTTCATATCCGCCCACGGTGGTTTAGTCATCAATTAGTACATAAGCACTAACATAGCAACGGCATCAGATGTGAACAAACGACCATGGGAACTTTGTCTTGATATGTGCATGGCATCCGCAGAACATCTTTTCGTACGGACTCTTAACCAAGTGTGTCTACACCATCTCCCCTTGCTTTCTACCTTAACCAAGTGTGTCTACACCATCTTCCCTTGCTTTCTGCCTCAACCAAGTGTGTCTACACAATCTCCCCTTGCTTTCTGCCTCAACCAAGTGTGTCTACACCATCTTCCCTTGCTGTCTGCCTTAACCAAGTTTGTCTACACCATCTCCCCTTGCTGTCTGCCTTAACCAAGTTTGTCTACACCATCTACCCTTGCCTTCTGCCTTAACCAAGTGTGTCTACACTACCTCCCCTTGCTTCCTGTCTCAGCCGTTTTCATTCCATGAACTTCATCAAGAGTTCACGGTCAATGCGAAAATCCCTGTAGCAAAGAAAGTGCTGGTAGACTTCCTCGACAAAATGGTATGATTTTTCTCTATCCGTATTCAAATCGTTGTTTCTTAAGGTCGATTGTGTGTGGTTATGCGATGGATGCATGTGTATATTGATATGAATATTTCAACGTGTGTACGTGTCTATACGTGTCTATACATGTCTATACGTGTCTATACGTGTCTATACGTGTCTATACGTATCTGCTATCAGTTAGGAGAATCTACATTATACATGATTCCTATTAATTTTGCATGTTTCATCACGGTTTGAGCGCATCAACGAGTATGGTGAAGTGTATGGCGAGCTCATGTGCTTAGGTACAGATAGAATATATTATATCTCTCTCGAGGCATTTGTATCAATAGACTGCTATGTCCAAGTAACGGTTTATATTAGTATTGCGTGATTCATCACTGTTATCTGTACATAAAACGAGTGTAGTGAGGTGCATTGTGAGTAGATGTGCTGAGACAGAGCTAAAACATGATATGTATCTTTCCAGGCATGTGTAGTATTAGAAATGCTGTAGCCAAGTAATCTAAATAGTATATTTTGCGATTATTAGTCATGAATGTATGAAACGTATACACTTGCTTGTATATAAATATTTGCTCGGGTGCATTTTGAATCTTCTTCTACGGTTCCAAATGGGGTACCAAAATCTACAAAGTTTTTCGAATGCATAACTGTGTACAATGTATACCGTTGCATATATATATATATATATATATATATATATGTCTCTCTGTCTCTGTCTCTGTCTCTGTCTCTGTGTGTCTGTGTGTCTGTGTGTCTGTGTGTGCATGTGTGTGTGTGTAAACTGGTATATAGGTGTGGTTCTAGTTTCGTTTTCTTTACACATGCATGCATAGATATACAAGGTATATGTAATGATTGTTCTTTGTGAGTGGTTGAATATACACCCGCGTTCTAGTTGTGTCCTTTTACCTAGAATATCAATCATAAATTTGGATATTACCTACCACACGTGTAGTGCTGATGTGATATAGATCTAGTGTTGGTTTTTGTATCTCCTTGACGAGTTGGGTTTGTACACATACACGTGTGTGCGCCGAATGTTAATCGATAGATGAACTCGAGAAGAAGAAAAACAGCACTTATTACGCGTACTCTTACTTATATGTATGTAGACATACAGTATCGTGGTATACAGATGAAGATCCGAGTGAAATACTAGGTTCTACTAATACATACAGACCAGACCTATTGAGCTGTGACATCAATTAATCATCGAACTGTGTTTCAACCCATTCCTATTGCGCACAGTCCGTCAACTACTACTTTGAGACCGACCGGAACAAAGGTCGCAACGAGAAGGCGAAGGCAAAGCGAGATAAGCTCAAGGCCCAAACCAAGCGGAGAGCTGAGAGAAATGAACAGTTCGGTACAACCGAGACAAAGAAAAAACGTAAAAAGGGAAGTGGAAGTGGCGTCAGTGCCCCCAGATAGCCCCAGGGTAACTTCTGAGCGAAATAAACAGTTCGGTACCACCGAAAACGTAAAAAGGGAAGTGGAAGTGGCGTCAGTGCCTCCAGATAGCCCTAGTAGGGGAACCTCTACAGTCCGATGTCGTAAATGCGGAAACTATTCGGACTCTCGAGAATAGAAATGCTGCAGACATAGGTTGCCAGTTGCAATAAAAGACTGTCATATACTAGTATAGAGTGAACTTCCAACAGTCTGGGCACAGTTGTAGTTGTAGTTTGCAATATGTCGTAAATGGATAAAAACTTCGCAGTTACGATTACCTAGTTTGTGCCAACTCCCAAGAGTCTCGGCACAGTTGTATTTTGCAACATGTCGTAAATATACAACAACTTCGTAGTACGATTGGCGGCGTATAAAACCTACGTTTGTATCATTCCGATTGTCACTTTCCTCACTTGTACGAGGTAAGCAACAACAATACACAGAATGGATAGGTTGATCAAATCAGCACTTTATTTTACACCTCATAACTGAGTGAACCACATATTGGTCAAGATAAACCTTGATCATTCACTTCACTTACATACAGTTATATAAACAACCAATCCCGTTGTAGAAAATACAGCTGTATGTACAACACGCAAACGCGTTTGAAAGCAATATGCACGCCGCACTGACGAATGTACCTTTCGAATACGATAATGCCGTGTCAGGTTGTGTTTCTTATCACTGCAGGGGTATACAGAACACCTCAACACTTTTATTATGTACCGATTGGAAAACAGCTGTGGAGAGACTAATGTAAAGGAAGTAGAAGATGACAATATTTTCAAACATATTAGATTCCTCGGTATTGAACTCCTCGTATGATACGCCGACTACCACAATTGTCCCATAACGCCTCCATATTCCTTACTGAAACTTCATCAAAGCATCCTGAAACTTCATCAAAGCATCCTGCAATGGCAGACAGCTCAGTGTAGTGCTAAATACAACACATTATTTTACTCACAAAATCATACAACAGATGATTAGATAATAATCAGCTCAGTGCGCTCTCAACAAGTTCATATACATAGACGTACTTTTACGATTTAATGTGTACATTCACAACTTATGAATACACTCAACGGTTCAATAAATAGAGATCGTCCGATAGAGCTTGCACAAACACGAATGCTAGTGAAGACTCGTTTTGATATTGCCAAGCTTGAGGTCGAGAGGGTCGAGCGATATCACTGCAACAAGCGCATCGTGTCTCGGGTGATCTGATGGTACACACTACAAGTGCCTAAAACCCAAAATTAAAATTCAGTAGGGTTTGATTTTGGGGCATTTTCATAGCCTCCTAAAACTTCTTTGTTTTTTAAAAAAATAGAATTGAAATATAGCCTCCTACTGAACAGGAGGGTATGAAAAAATAAGGGTTTGTTTTTGGGTAAATACATTTGAATTTCTATATCCACATAGGTTTATTTTTTGGCGGGCTTGTGGAACTAGGTACCGCTCTATAGGCCATAGCATATCAGTCTATCAGCCACAGCCACAGGTCGCGAACTCGCAGGCTCTAGTAGCGCCTCAACTCTCAGCAGTCTCACACGCAATCAATGCTTTATATTTAAATGAATATCTCTATAGTGTACAGACCACAGACTGAAGACTTCAGTAGTACATACGTGTGATGAAGCTAGACTGTGCACGCTGCGGTATTGCCAGATAGTATTAAGCTCACAGTGGGCACTGTTTACCGAAAACATATCAGGATCGGGAACAACCTTCCCTTTATTTGAAGAGTGTATATTAATATAATGGCAGAGCGGTCCCAAGACGAGACCACGGAGTCGTCACCCTCTGAAGTGAAGATTGTAATTAGGGACGAGGAGGCTGCACCCATCAAGTACAACAAAAGAGGAATGCGTGTATGGGGTTTGTCATATATTGATATACTCGCTAAGCCTGATCCGGTACAGGCATACGATGCCGACGAAAGGAAGGGAGTTCCTTTAGTCATTGACATAGGTATGCATTGCTCAGAATTATGAATCTTTATCAATGCAATATGTATGTGTATATGCATTCATATGTAAATATATTGATTCACATACACTATTAATATATACACACATACACATGCATACACAACACCATACACCACACACATACATACACACATACCCACATATAACCACACACACACTTACATATATATATATATATATATATATATATATATATATATATATGTCTGTGTCTGTGTCTCTGTATGTGTCTGAGTCTGTGTCTGTGCACTGTGTCTATGTATGTCTCTGTGTCTGTGTCTGTGTCTGTGTGTATGTGTGTGTGTGTGTGTTTTATATATATATATATATATATATATATATATATATATATATATTATTATATATATATATATATATATATATATATATATATATATATATCCATTCATATGTTCATATATATATATGCGCACACACATATATGAACATATGTATATGTGTGCGTGCGCGTGTATGTATGCAACGCGTACGTACGTAGGAATGGAAGTATGTAAGTATGTAATTATACTAAGTATACTGCGTCTATATGTATGTATGTGTGTATTTATATATGTATTTATGTATGTGTATGTATATATTTTTGTATGTTTGTATATATGTAGATTTGAATCTATACATCTATGTATGTATATAGTTGTGTATGTACGCAATGTGTATGTGCAGATTATGTAGATAATATGTGTATGTATGTGTACGTATGTATGGTTGTGTATGTATGCATTTATTTTATGTATGTATGTATGTATGTATGTATGTATGTATGTATGTATGTATGTATGTATGTTATATATATATATATATATATGTGTGTGTGTGTGTGTGTGTGTGTGTGTGTGTTTATGTGTGTATGTATATATATATATGTGTATCTATGTACATATGTATCTATATATATATATATATATATATATATATAGATATGCTCACATCTTACCATATTAGTATTTTTATACAAATACAAACGATTGAAACATATGCGTATGTGTTTGCAAGCGTATGAGTTTTTCGTTACACACTCGTATGTTTCCTAGTGTATATATCTATCTATATACACCCAATATTAACATGTAGTTCATACCACAAATGTCGATTCTTCATATATTTTGAAATTAGAGACCATGTTGATCTTTATCATAGTTGTTGTCTATATTTCCTTGACACAGTCAAAGTAAATACGTCGTTACATAGTGGTTTATTGCTTTGTGCATCACCGTTCATCTGTGTGTTGACTCTATTTTTCCGTATATCTAGATATGACATGAACAACCTGAGAGACGTCAAGTAATACAGATGTCAAATAGAGCTATTGTAGGTATCTCCAGACTCCTTCAATCGGTAGATGATTGGTTTCCAATATTTTAACGTATATACTGATTCTTCCTTACATCCCTGTATACAACCCGTAATCAGTTAGACACCTACACCATCTGAGCCGAATGGGCGGACAACATAATTGTTTGGTGTTACTTTAACGTATATACTGATTCTTTCTTACCTCCTTATATACAATCCGTATTCCGTTAGGCGCCTACACCATAAAGGCCGGATGGGCGGACAAACCCGAACCTTCGCTAGTGTTCAGGAGTAGAGTAGCACGAGCGAAGAAAGGCTTCGGCGAAACTGTGGGCATGATGGTAGGCAATGACATTTCCAACAGAGAGTCGTTGCGAGCCCAGTACCGCAACTATATGGAGGCGGGTGTGGTCACCAACTTCATCACACAGGTAGGCTGTATACATATATATATATATATGTGTGTGTGTGTGTGTGTGTGTGTGTGTGTGTGTGTGTGTGTATGT